>OZ018326.1:123564766-123784766 GCA_963969495.1 Ceratothoa steindachneri
AGGGTCTCTATTGTAAAATTGTGTGCCAAACACATCTAGGATAATGTCTGGCATGAGGTTTTAGAATTGTGATGATTTCCTTTTATCCAGATTGTCTGAATTTGGTTGTGTAGCCAGCAGCAGTCGCATTGGGGCCTACATGTTTCAGGTGTATGTTTGAGATGTGGTCTGGGCTTGTAGCTGTGATTTCAGCCATGTCTGCTGGCTGGAAGAGGGTGGTGAAGCATGGTTTCTCTGTTTTTTTTGTTATTATTGTTTTGTTAGATGGGGAAGTTTGTATAGGGTCTATTTTGGAATGGTTTCATTAGGATATTGTTTTGGTAGGGTAAGGGGTTTATGGTTGTGCAGTGATTGGATTGTTTTTCAGAGTTGTTCAATCTATGATCCTTAGATTGGCTGAGCAGCCCCAAGATCTTAAAGAAGGATATGACTTGTACCAGGGTTTCCACACATAGCCCTCAGGCTGGTGGCACCCCTGGTTATGCCCACAACGCCACCCTGGAGGGTACCACCGTTGGCTATTTGTCACCATGCCCCTGCTCCAAAGCTTGTACAATCCCGGGATATTGCGTTTGGCCTTTTTGGAGCACATCTCATGTCACATTGGAACCGTGCCAGTGTATACGGATGGCTCCAAGTCTGAAGAGGGGTTGGTTTCCATGCGTATCCCCTCTGTTTGAAGTCAGCAGGGCTCTGCCAGGCGCTGTGTCTGTCTTCACGGCTGAGTTGTTGGCTACACCACTCGGGTACGGGAGATTACGCAACGTGCATGGTTCGGAGACCGGGTCATGATTTATAGCGACTCACAAAGCGCCCTGAGTGCTCTCGGGGCATTGGAATCTCCGCACCCTCTGGTTCGCGCTATCCTTGATACCACTGTTTTAGTGAGCCGGGTGGATGTCTAGATTATCTTCTGCTGGGTTCTTGGACATGTAGGAATTGTGGGGAATGAGGGCGCCAAAGAGTCCGCGAGGGCCGGGCGACCGGACCAGCATTTTGCTCTTCCACACACAGACTACATAGCAGGAATACAGGCAGCTCTTCGGACTGCTTGGCAAAGAAGATGGGAGACGGTCCCAGGGGAACTTAAAGTTGTGCGCCATTGTGCTGCGACTGTTCCCATGGACCTATCCCCAATACCGCAACGGCGTCATCTCCGAATTGGGCACACTCATGTGACACATCACCATTTGATGCAGCGCTCGCCTGCTTCCTATTGTGATGACTGCTTCATCCCCCAGACTGTTCGGCACATTCTTGTTGAATGCCCCAGTCTGGGTGATCTTCGCACACGTTGTAGCGGGCTGAAAATCTAGACTAACCCCCAATCAATCCAACCCGCTTCCTACACTAATCCGGACGTGAGAAATTGAAGGAGAATAAAACGGATTGTATATACAGTCCCTTTACTTACAAAAAAATTTACAAAATATCTACAATAGAGAGGGGCGATTATATTGGAGATTTCATTACTATTCACAAAAAAATACAGCTAAAGTTTCCTATATATATGAAATAAAAAAAAAAGAAAAAGTCCCACTTATAAATATTATTAATCGATCCTAAGAACAATTAAAAAAATCAATCACGCAACCCCCAAAATCCGGACTACAACAGTCAATATATAGTTAACAAACAAAGGCCTCACGTGGTACAAAGAGGGATGAGGGACATCCAGCCACCTGCCACTCGAGTGAGCAAAATGCCTATGACTTCCTAACAATTGGCACCTCTGCGGTTGATGGAAGAGAAGTGATCTTATCACTCTTGCATGGCTATTCTAAGCCCTATTTCCTTAACAATACTAATAGGACTCTTCGTTAAATTTACTTAAGACAAAGTAATATTTTGTTTGCTATATAAAGATATATGACACTAAGTCCTTTCCAGAATATGGTGCCTGGAAAGAAAAAAAAACAGTTACTTATTTTATACATAAAATAAACAAAAAAAAAACAAACAAACCCATTCCCATTCGCACACACACATTCTTACAGAAGGAGGGAGAGGGTATTGGGAAAAGTGGTGGGAGAAAGGCCCTTCATACACACTCACATTCGCTCCACCACACCGTTACCTATCCCAGTACCTGGATGGGCGGGGTCGCTACCGCTTGTTCCTTGTGCTCAGGTCGAGTGCATGCACATTGACTGGTGGACTTATAGACTTTTGGGGAAAGGCCAGTCTTCTCCCTTTTATTTAACTAGTTTTTTTTTGTTTTCTTTGTAGGTCGCTTGTTCCTGCGCCGGGGTGACCTCCCCCTGATGCCAGAGCTTGTTTCCTCCTTATTGCGATTTTCCCTTATTGTTGTTATTGTTTTTCATTCTTATTTTAAAGTAGCCTAGTGCTAGGCTGTTCTGAGTGCGGTGACTTGTGCCCAAGTGGGTAGTTGTCAGATAGGCTCTTAAAATATTTAAAAAAAAATTGTGGTAGTTCTTTAGCTTTAGGTAGATTTAAGATTTTATTTTTAACAGGTTAGTTTAGTTTAGTGATTTAGTACCTTAAGTACCTTCTTTTACATTTTTGTCTTTTTTCTTTTTTTTTTTTCACTTCTCCCTCCTCCTTTTCTTTTTCTGTTTTGACAGAAGTTGCGACTATGGCTTTGTGGCCCCCATAGTTGCTTGGTACTCGACCAGGCTATGCTTTGGGGCTGATCCTTTCTTATTTCTGCCTGTACGGGTGGACGGATGCGCCCACTGGGGAGCATCGTCTGCAGGAGGAGGTTTGGTTGCTTGGGTCATCATTTTGCTTCTGGGAGGTATTTGCACCGCAGTCCAGAGAATCTCCATTATACGGCTCTGCTGTTTTTAAAACGACACTGGGAGTCAGGGGAAAGGTTACCCCATCTGGGCACTCTTTGGACTCATGATGATGATTTGGTGCATGCCCCCTACTCCAGGGGCAGCCCAAAATAAGATATTTACTTATATGGGTAAATTGACCAAAAATAACACTCTGGTCATCGGGCCTTGGACCCTGATGGTAGACGCTTTGATCCTTTTGGGTCAGAAGTCGATCCTGAGTTAGATAATGGCTGATTTTTAGGCTTGGAAGCAAATGGTAGTCCTCTTAGTAAGGCTGACATCTTTGACATCTATGAGGATTTTGTTGAGAAATGTGGCCACGTAATGATGGCGGATTGATAGTTGAGGCAAAATCAAGCGAGCAGCAGCAGCGGATTAAGACCCTACAGTCTTTAGCTTCTGTAGATATGTCCTCTGCTTCGCACCCAACATTTAACACTTGTAAAGGTGTTATCCAATCGGAAGAGTTAATAGATTATGATGTGGACAGGCTGGTATCAAAACTTACCAATCAGAAGGTTTTAAGTGCCCACCACATTTCCAGGTTTGTGAATGGCGCTAAGTTACTTACTGCCACCATAATCCTGACTTTCAACAGAGTGGAACCACCCAAGTACATTAAGGCTGGCTATCTTAACATCCCAGTCAAGCCTAAGTTGAAAACCCATGGTGATGCTTCCATTGCCAATGCTTTGGCCATGTAAGCAAGTTTTGTAAACAGGCAAGGTTGTGTGTGAATTGTAGATCGGATTATCATGGGACACCCTGTTCTCAACAGCTGTGCTGCCTTAATTGTGGTCAACATCACAGCAATGCACTTTCTTTCTCCATGAGAGAGAAGTCATTGCCATTAGAAACAAGAACAGGGTCAGTTTTAAAGAGGCCAGAAGAAGAGTAAAGGAGATGAATGGCCAACCTGGTGTGAGCTTTTCTGATGCTCTGCGTTCTACCAGGTGAAAAGTCTTCCCCGTCCTAAACGTACATCTCCTCATGATGAACACTCTTGGTCAGCACCTAACAGTGCTCCTGAGGTTACCAACAAGAAGAGGAACCTTCCATCCTCTCCTGGTTCCCCAAGGGTGGTTAAGCACCTTGCTACCACTCCAGAACATGATGTTGATCATGTTGGTCCTCAGGTGGTATCCATTCCACCTCTGGATATTCACCCTGCTCCTAAAGGACCAAGCTCTTTTTCAGCTCCAAAGCCAGTTATCACTCCACCCCTCACCCCATTGTTGATACTGCTTTGGAATTCCTTTGATCCCTGAATGAGAAGGAACTAACCTTTGCTTCTTCCCAGGAGCCAGCTGTTGTGGAGGTTACCCCCTCATTTGAGGAGGACTCTCAAAAACTGACTCCACATCCTTCTATCAGCATCAAATTCACAACTTTTGCTGATGTCCTCGCCACCACCATCGTCTCTATCATCCCAACCAATACCACCAGATGTGTCAACATCGTCTGTTCTTTCGACACCTGAACTGACCCCTGGAATTGCTTCCATCTCTGCTTCTCCAGTGAAGACAGTTCTCTCTTACAGCCACTTATCAAAATCTGATGCGCTACCTCTTAAAGAAAAAACAACGGTAAAACTCAAGCTTCCGATGCCTCCTTTGTCATACTCCAAGCCTAAGGCTAGTATGACACGAACCACTTCTGCTGGTAGTTAAAATCCCAAACTCCTACCCCTAAGGGTAGGAAGAAATTTACCGTTATGCTCAAACGGTAACAATGTTTCCAATTATTGGAACCTCCCATGTCTCTTTCCTAAATGGAAAGAGTTAAAGCTCCTGCTTAAGGATTACAATCCCGATGGTATTGTTTTACAGGCGACTTGCTTGGGTACTTGCAGAGTACCCAACATTTCAGGTTTTGTGGGATATTATAAGAACCCTGGAGAACCAATTCATGGTTCTGCTGTTTTTGTTAACAACAGGGTTCCCCACAACCAGCTCTCTCTTAAGACAGACCTGAGTTTCAGCTGTTTTAGCTACAAAGTTAGCTAATTTAATTTCTCAATTCTCTCCTCCCTTTTTATTGATTGGCGACTTTAATGCTCGATACCCCCTTTGGTGAGCCATGATAACAACCCTAGAGGAAATATGATTGAGACATTTCTGGGCACTAATGATGTCTGCTTTCTTAACGAATAGCTTTACATGTGTAGACTTGTCTCTCTGTTCACCAAGCTGTAGAGCTGATTTTGACTGGGCAGTGCATCCTGACTTGCAAGGCAGTGATCACTTTCCCCTTTTAATAACACCATTTACAGGTGGTCCTCCTCCATCACCTAGCAAAAGATGGAATAATAAAAAAAGCAAACTGGCCTAATTTCAGGCACCTCTCGAGCCATGATGGGTGCTTCCCTCATGAAGATATTGAAGTGGCTATTGATGATCTTCTAGCCCACGTCAATCATGCAGCGAATTCCTCCACCCCGCTCTCCAGCTCAACTACTTGTGGACCACATTTGCCCTGGTGGTCTGCTGAATGCTCGAGAGTTGTCACTAAATGTAAACAGGCTTGTCAACGTTACCATCCGTGCCCCACGATGATAAAGAAACTTGCTCATAACCGAGCAAGGGCAGCACAGCGGTGCACCCTTCAATGAGCTCGAAAAACCTCGTTGGATGGTTACATAGTGTCGATGTGTTGGCAAACCCCTGTAGACAAAATCTAGAAGAGGGTCAAAAAGCTATTGGGGAAATCCAACATTGTTCAGCCTGGAGAACTGTTGGGAGATGTCCCATATTTTTGATGTCTTGGCCAGATCCTTTGCTAATATTTCAAGCCCAGACAACTATTCCATCCATAGGATGGCATTTCCTATGATATGATTAGGAATATGCATCTATCCTTCCTCTCACATTTGCTCAACATCTATAACTTGATCTGGATTAGGGGCTACTTCCATTCTTTGTGGAGGGAGGCTGTGGTTTTACCTTTCTATAAACCAGGAAAGGATGGGACAGAATCTACCCATTACTGCCCCATTGCCCTTACTAGTTGTCCATGTAAATTGTTTGAGAGGATGATAAATACAAGACTTGTCTATTTTTTGAAGACAAACCATCTTATATCTCCCTCTCAATCAGGGTTCAGAAAAAGACAGAGTACCATCGACCTGCTTGTTAGAATGGAGTCTTATATAAGAGATGCTTTTTCAAAGAGGCAGCATTCTGTTGCTGTTTTCTTTGATATTGAGAAAGCATATGATACCACTTGGAGGTGTGGTATTCTTAAGCAACTCCATGATTGGGGCCTGCTGGGATTTCTTCCCAGGTTTGTTGAGACCCCATGTGTAAAAGTTGGAAATGCCCTATCAGAGACCGTAGAGCA
Organism: Ceratothoa steindachneri; assembly: GCA_963969495.1. Lineage (NCBI taxonomy): Eukaryota > Metazoa > Arthropoda > Malacostraca > Isopoda > Cymothoidae > Ceratothoa > Ceratothoa steindachneri. Next base: position 123,570,910 of record OZ018326.1, read on the forward strand.
AGTTGAGGGTGTGTCACAGGGAAGTGTCCTCAGTGTTACCTGCTTCTCTGTGGCCATCAATAGCATTACGGCTAATCTCCCAGCTGAGATTTACTCAACACTCTATGTGGATGACTTAGTGCTTATCTGTTCATCGCCTAGACTTCCAATTGTCATCCGTAAGCTAGAGTGGTTTATAAATAGTGTAGCTGATAATGCTTCTTCCAAGGGCTTCCACAGTAAAATCCAAGGCTGTCCACTTTTACGATTATAGATCGGTGACATGGGACCCTCCCCATTTGTCACTTTATGGTGTCCCTGTCACCTTTGAGCCCCATTTCAGATTTCTAGGGGTGATCTTTGATTCAAGGCTTTCTTGGAGGCCTCATTTGGATTCCTTGAAAAGGTCTTGCCTGAAGAGAATGGACATAAGGATATTACTGTCACACACTTCTTGTGGAAGTGATCAATGTACCCTATGGCTTTTGTATTCAGCATTGGTCCAGTCCATTATTGAAAAATTACATACTGTTCGTAACCAGGGTGTCTGCCTTGCTTCTGGAGCCTTCAAGTCCTCCCTTGTGTGGAGTCTCTATGCAGAGAACGGGGCTCTTCCTCTTCCTTTTCACAGGCTCAAGTCTATACCTCAAATATCTTTTTAGACCTGAGCAATTACCATGGTCGCCAGTATATGAGTGCATGTTCAATTTATGAACAGTGGCCTCATATGATAGATTTCCATCTCAGGCTCGCCCCTTTGCTCTGCGCATGGCCGAGCACACAGGACATCTAAGGGATTTTTATGTTATTCCATTTTCATTACCAAAGATTTCCCCATGGCTCATACCACCTGTAGGGGTATGCAAGGGGCTTACTGGTAGGCCCAAGGATCAGTTCTTGCCTTTAGCCTTGAACCATGTCATCGGATGGAGTTGGAGCTGCTGCTGTCTTCCCATCTCAGACAGCATTGGTTACCCTACCAAGTGCAGCTTCTGTTTTCACAGCAGAACTTGTTGCCATTCTTGCTGCACTCTTTGTTATTGCTCCTATGCCATCTGGTTGTCTTACCATTTTCCCTGAGTCCCTTAGTTCTCTGGAGGCACTGGGTGCTTTAGGTTCTAGCCATCCGCTGGTTTCCAAGATCCAGTGGTCCCTTTTTTATCTTTCTCCTATTCACAAGATTTCTTTTTGCTGGGTTCCCAGTTACATGGGCATCCCAGGTAGTGAAAGGGCGGATGCTGCGGCCAAGTCTACAGCATTATTGGGGACATCCCCATCAGCCCCAGTCCCACTTCATGATGTCTCTTCCTCTCATTACTGAATATGTAGTCAGCATATGGCAGAAGATGTGGGATGAGCTTCCTCCCACCAAGCTCCATTCCATAAATCCTTCAGTCGTCTCATGGCTACGTACCAGAGACACTGTCGGCTGGAGGTTATTTTGTGCCAACTGAGGATAGGCCATTGCCACCTCACTCATGGACACTCAATGAATGGGCAGCCCCCACCTTTGTGCATCCTGTGTGGGGTGCAGCTGTCCATCCTTCACATCTTTGCCGAGTGTCCCCTTTTGAGAAATCTTGGGAGGGTCTTCCCTTTCATTACTGGGTAGATGGCCCCCAGCAGGTTCTGATGGGCATCTTGTCTGAGACTCATCTCTTTTAGTATGAATAGAATTTTTAAATTTTTAGAAGAATCTAATCTTTTAGCCAAAATTTAATATATTTTTTCATGATTTTATATTCTCTGTTCTTGTATCTATTGTTGATCCATCTATCGTCTATGTTTTTATCCTTTGTTGTGTTCTCATTAGTTTATTTTTTATATCCTTTTATACCCCTTGATGGTTTTAAATTCCTGTACTTCCCATTCTATTGATTTTAATTTCATAGATATATTTTTGTCTACTCTCTAGATGTCCATATTTTTATTGAGAATTTTCATGCAAATTACCCATCCTTGAATTTGGCTGCGGCCTAATCCTTTTGGGCTTTGCAGCGTTTATTTTCAACACTATTCATTCATTTCTACAAGTAAATAGTTCAGTTATTACAAGGCCTATTCCTTAGGTAACTCAATCCACTGAACTCCACTGGGTGGATAGGGTTCTTCCAGAGATTGTACACTGTCTTCTTGTTTGTGGCAGTGTGAATAGGTGTCTGTGTTTTGGTCAGTCTGTTGTCTTTGTTTAGTTTGTGGTGGTTTTAGGCACACTGGAACTTTGCCAGAATGACTCATTTGTGGCATGGAATGGAAATTTCTTATGGGTCTATCAATTTCTGGTGGAATGGAATTTAGGATGTGACTTGGGGCCCAGAGATCCATGCTTTGCTGTATAGATGGTATGGGTCCTGTTTCCTATAACCAAGGAATCAAAATTATAAATAAAGATAACTTGAGACTATTTTTGCTTGATTTATTTTATTTACCAGATATCTAGAAGAGCGTCAGAATGTTTTATTAACTCATGGCGACAGCATCGATAAAGTTGGAGATAGTTTCAAAGTGGTTGGACAATCAGGACAGATAATTGCTGCAATTGCTAATGAAAAACTTAGAATATATGGAGTCCAGTTTCATCCTGAGGTAAGTACTAATTGTTTGCAAGTAGTATTGTGGTTTCCATTGTTTGCAAATGGTATTGGGGGTTTCCATTTAGTATAATCTAATGAATGTAGGCTGTTTTTTGTATAGCGCATAAGGTGAAATTCCTAACCCTGGCGTTGGTAGGTTGATTTGCATAATGCATTTATGCATAGTGTGTGAAACCAAGCCACTACATGAAACATGAGCAAAACTACAAAGGATATATCATACAGAGATACTTAAAGTAATCCCAACTCCCCCTAACTATGCCACTTTTACCCCTAAACTAATCTACACCCAACACAGTGTAGCCTCCAATCTCTGGATAGAAAGCACCACCTCAATGCCAATTCACTGGATATCAATCCAGAAGAAACATCCCTTGCATGTCACAGATGGAATATCCTTGGTAAGTCTCCAGTGCACTGGTAGCACAGTTGCAGAAATCTGCTAGTGATGACCAGACACACTTCAACATGTATTCACGATGTGTCCAACACAAGCACGACTGAGCCAAAACCTGCAAATGCACAGTGTAGGTGTGCTCTCAGAGAACCTGTCCAGTTACTGGTGTATTACAGCCCGTACCTTAATGGGGGTGCCTGTCATCCCACCACAAGTGGCCTTTCTCTCAAACAAGACTCGGCTTAATTCCTTCTGGACATTTCCGTTTTATCCATTTTTTGCACCTTTGCAAACCTCTTTTCAACTATTTTCTTTGCTGGTGGCTAATTTGGCAGACCCCTGTTGTTTGGTGGGTCTTAACTTGTCCTGCATTATTCACTTTTCTCATACTGTCCCACATTTTTTCCTTATCTACTCATTTTCATACCTGCAAAGTGATGTCAGGTGTAGCACAGGCAACCATGCTGTAGCTGACATCTAGAGGATTGTGGTTCCTCCCAGCCATACTTCTCATTAATCTGCTACATGGTAGGTACTGGGGAGTATTTTGGTAGTCTTGTTACTTAAAACTAAGAAAAAATGCAAATCGGTCATTTCTGCCCGAAAAGTTGTAAGGGAAGATCTAAAACGAAAGCAGTGAAAATGTGTGGAAGATATATAGCCACTGATCGACCTGTGGGTGCTCGGTCTAGGAGGGTATGCAATCCTCCAGGTATAACCTACAGTATGGTTGTATGCTACACCTAATACCCCCTCGTGTGAGAATATTTTTAGTCAAGTTTCTATTGTAGTTCCCTGAATATTTAGCGCATATTTTAGTTGATTTCTCTGTTGAAGATGAGAAAGAGGATCATTATCAACAATTGCCCTACAGACTTATGGTGGGGTAATGAGTCGGTGCCATCAGTAACTAATTGCCAATTTCTTTCTATATTTTTTTTCTGTTTTTCCTTAGAAATTAGTCTTTTGATAATCCTTTTGATTTTATTTGTAACCCTCCCTTTTATTATGTGGGTTGGGAAGAATATCCATACCATCTCTTTCAGCCTGCAGGTGGTACTGTGTGTACTGTTCCACTTGGTGCTTGGAATAGCTGCATGTCATTCAAGATTGAGTGCAAATTAGGGAAGCCCTGCCTGTCACTTGTTTGACTTGAATTCTCAAGGTCCCTGGGAGAGTTGTTGTGGCTCTTCCTCCCTCACTCCTCAGTGCTACTTTTTTTCCCTATGACTATCCCCTCCACCTTTTGGTTTACTTGCACTTGGTGCCAGAAAGAACTGTTCTCACCTGTGAAAGAGTACAAATTAGAGACTCCCAATCACTGGGCTGAATTGAATTCTTTTGTAGGTCCTGCAGAAGTTGTTGGTGCGCTTTATTCCCAAGCCCTCTCAGCATTCCTTTTTCTCTATGACTATCTAGGCTTAAGGACCTGACCAGCTACCTCATGCTGTGTCAGAAGAGATGCTTTGGAACCTTTATAAATAACTCTCTTTAATGAATGCAGGTTGCAAGAGACCCAGCCTTGAGAGGACCTTGGCATTGGGGTGCAAATAATGGGCCAATCAGTTTTGCCCCAATAGCTAGTTCCATGGGTATTGGGCTGACCAACTCCATTTGGCTGTTTTTGGGTGCATAAGACTGTACTGCTCATGGTGGGCAGTTTTTACTGCCTTGGCTATGCTGTCTGGGATCAGTATGTCTGTGTTGAGATGGCAACATGCAGAATACACCCTTCAAAGAAGAGGTTAGATATCACAAGAATGACATTTTTCCCAAAGAAAGGTATTTTACCTTCAATGAGAACAGGTGCTGATTTTACTCATTGGCAAAAAGCTCCCCCACCATCGTTTTTTGCAAGGCCTGCAGTGCCTGTTCACTTTGCTTACAAAAGTAAGCAAGTGTGAGAAAGATTTTTTATCTCACAATACATTCAAAATTGGTGTGAAAGAAGGAAAAAAATCATTTCCTAAATTCTTTTATAAAAATGAAGCCACACACACACACACACAAAATGCTAGGCTCATTATAATAAGATTTAAACTAAAGCAAGTTGCTTTGCTTAAGGCTTCAGTTAAGGTAAAGTTACATTTAGATTTGTCTATATAATTTCTGGAATAAAAGAGAGAGAATTAGCAACAAATTACTACAGTCTGATTAAACATATGGACTGTTGCCCTGCCTCTCTGGCTGCCCAGTTGGAAGGTGCGACCTTTTTCTGGAATGACCACTCACTGAGCAACTTGTGGTTGTTGTGCATCACTGTATGAGGTTACAAATGCCATTTATTAATGCACCCATGAAAACTAGAGGTAGTAGTGGTTGGATGCCGGATATAGCCCACCAACCCCTTCTTTATTCTTGACTGGTCACAAATTCAGGATCTTCTGTGTGTTCATAGATTTTGTCCCCCCTAACTGGTGGAGGGGCTCTTGTCCTACCTTAAGAATGGAGCAAAGGGGTTTCCCTTTTGCCATCTTCGGGACTGCCCATGGGCACCTTCACCTCGGACAAAGGTTTGCCTCTGCTTCCTCGTCCAAGGCATATGGTAGATGGTGTATCTCCTGCTCCATTTTTCACTGGTTTGGGAGATTCCACTTTGGGGCAGGTCCTCCTTTGCTTTTGCAGGGTACTACCAAGAACCCAGCAAGCTAGCGGAAGTGCTACCTACCCCTGTCCCCCCTTTGAGTTTAGGTTACTCATCACAACCCCCTTAGAGAGGTAAGAGGCGGCAACGTACCATGAGCCTTGCCTAGACACATTCTAGACCCTGAGGTTTGGCACATTGATGGAAGTGGGCATGCCCGCTCACACTTTCCAATGTGAGTATCCCACCAGGGATACCCAATACCTTAGGGGGGTGGCCTGTTCCTTCCAAGGTGGAGATGTACCCAGCGGTGCCCCTGATCTAGATGGCAGGGGCTTCCTTGGAGGCAAACCTGGGTTCAGTGCCAGACACAACCTGAGTCTGCCCCTGTGTGAGGCCCTCCTCAGGCAGAATGGGCTCCTGAGGACTCACAAGGAGAGGAGGAAGACCCTAACATGCCTGGTGCACCCTTAATGGCCAACATCTCCATCTCAGAGAATGATCCGTCTTGAAGCTGGTCCATCTGGCCCCATGGACCCTTCTGGAGGTGGTGAGAACCGGGTTCATCCCCCCACTACTTTCCAAAGAAGAAGAAAGAAAAATGAGAAGTTCTCTCCTTCTGAGGGGTTCTAGGAATAGATATGTTGTAGCCATTTCAGCAACTGAACATGTCCTGCTGTCAGGCAACCTCGGGTACTGTGACCCAGACGAATACCAAAGTTGATAGTTCAATCAGCTGAGCCCCATTCAGATATTACTTGGTGTTTTTTAGCCCACTGGCTTCAAACACTTCTTAGTTATTCACTCCTTAATACAGCAAGTTGGCCGAGGGCCACATACTCCATCAAAGGATAGATAGCTTTACCTAGTTTGACTGGTAGAAAATCAGTGATTACCTTCTGGTGAATTTTTGTCTTTGGACACTCAGTCCTGCTGGTGTGTGATGCCACATTCTACCATGAATTTGTTAAAGTAGTGGTTTATGCTAGAGAACTTATGGACTAATCCTCAAAAAACATCCCCAAGGAACTGGCTGACCAAGTAGCAGTCAAGGTCGAGCGTGTGATAAGAAAACAAGGAGTAGGGGGTGTTGCTTGAGACCCACTACTACATACTTTCTTCTCACATTGATAGTGGCATGCTTCTTGAAATGGTGTGTGTTGGTACCTCCAGTTGGTATCGCTACTGTGGGAAGGCATTCATGCTACTGCAGCAGTTGTGCTAATACTGCCACCGCTTCACCCATATGAATCACTCATGTAGACATGAAAGTGCAGTTTATTGAAATCTTCTATGTAAGTTTCTCCAAGGCCATAGATGATGTTCTTATGGTGTATGGCCAATTCTGGCAATTACGGATAGTTGCACCCTGCTTTGTTGAAGCAATGAAGTGTATATTTTGGAGAAGGATATCCTGCCTGTTCATGCTGTGGATCATCTCCTTTTTCTTTCTTTTCTTTTTTTACAACACTGACTTGATCCTGGGTTGCCTAGCACTACCACTGACATCTTATGCCTCAATATTAAAAAAGGCACCCTTTATTCATGGCTCCTGGAAGCATGGTTGCTTCTTTGCCCATTTGGAACCCTTCTGCAGGTTTACCCTCCCAGTCGCTCCACTGTCCACTGGTACAGCTGGCAGCACAAGGATTGACACCAAAAGTTGTTAGATTCACATGATGCAAACCCCTTGAAGATGGTTTGAGGTCATCCTCGGGGACTCATAAAGCTGTTGCCTGAAATGACAGCACAGCACCAAGGGAGCTTTGGCTCCTGTTCTCCCACCCAAGGCTGGACCATTCAAAAGGATGACCCATCTCCAATCAAAAGCCACCCCTCCCCCAAAGATTTTGAGGAGGAAGGAGGAATTGACTGGCATATTGAGTCCAACTATTTTCTTGTCATCCAAAATGTTGATATTGGCCATTTTTCAAACTTTTGCGTGTTTCTTCATATTAAAATAATCTCTACATCTACGTGAATTTGGATATCGTATCCACCTTTAATGATAATCAACCCTCCCACTTTCCACTATTACAGGTAGTCTACTCACACTAATGCAGCTGTATGTACCCTTATCTGTGGTTGCTAGAATGGTTCTCTATAATAAAAAAAAAAAAACTGGCTATCCTATATTGATGCATTTTCTCCTTTCAAAACTTTACTGCTTTCTTTATGAAGCTCTTTTTGATTGAGACCTTAGTTGTTTTGTTTTTTGTTTTTTTTAATAAATATAAATTAAAATGAATAATTTACAAAATATTTTTTCAGGTTGACTTGACAGAAAATGGAATGACGATTATGAAAAATTTCCTCTATGAAATTGCAGGCCTTACTGGAAACTTTACAATAAAAAGTCGAGAAGCACAGTGCATTAAATACATAAAAGAAACTGTAGGATTGAATAAAGTTTTGGTAAGTTTTATTGCATGCTTATAAAAGAAACTGGGATTGAATAAAGTTTTGGTAAGTTTTATTGCATGCTTATAAAAGAAACTGGGATTGAATAAAGTTTTGGTAAGTTTTATTGCATACCCATAAAAGAAACTGTGATTGAATAAAGTTTTGGTAAGTTTTATTACATGTCCATAAAAGAAACTGGGATTGAATAAAGTTTTGGTAAGTTTTATTGCATACTCATAAAAGAAACTGTGATTGAATAAAGTTTTGGTAAGTTTTATTGCATGTCCATAAAAGAAACTGGGATTAAATAAAGTTTTGGTAAGTTTTATTGCATGTCCATTAAAAGAAACTGGGATTGAATAAAGTTTTGGTAAGTTTTATTCATACCCATAACCATCTTTTTAAAGTTGCCATCAGATTTTCTTTTTTTTCTTTGGAAGATTGAGAAAAAGGGGAAAATGTTTTTTCTCTCTTTGATACCCTCTTCCTAGATAAATAGACCTACATTGAACAGCTCTTTTGATTAAGAGAAATACTCAAGAGCTACTTAAATGAGGCACATTTAAAACAATTTCCAAGTTTTTTCTTCAATTGTAGTTTGTTTCAAAAATGTTTATTATATCACTTCCAAGTGGTAAAAAAGGAATCGTAAATAGTTATTCCTCCTCATTAGGTGTGTGGGAATGTGAGAGCATCTATGTGAAGAAAGAGGGGGAGTGGGACTCTGTATAGAACACGGAAATTGCATTATGGAAGACATGAAGTGGAATAAAGTTTGTGTGACATGGAGTGAATTGTTGAAGACAGTTTTGAATCATCATAGTAGAGGTTAAGGAAGGTGCAGCAATCCTTTGGAGTAATGTGGCCTGACTTTGCTTTGCTTCAAACCCAGCATGACTCAGGAATGCTGCCACAGTTCAGCATCTTTCCAAATCTCCAGAGAGGTTACGTCAAAGGAAATTTTGAGATCGTTGCTGGTAAGGCAGAAGAGGATAACAGGGTGTCCTTGAAAAGCCCTCAAATTTATTTTTTGCCTTTGAAATCCTTAAAAAGTCCTTGAATTTGATGAAAAAGGTGGATGGTCCTTGAATTAAAAAAAAATAAATCAGTGATTGTTCAAATGATTTTTCAAATTCACTATTTATATAATTTTAATGTCTATTAGAAAAATAGTAATATTTAAGTTAATCTACTCACTAATGTGAGTGAATATATGTATGCTTTGTATGCATTGTATTTTATGATGGATGCTCGCTATACTTCTTTCTGTGACTGTAGCTTGGATACCTTGTTCTTGTTTTTAGGCACTGGCGAGTTGATTTTGGTTATGCTTTGCTTATAACCCATTTTTCCCTTAAATACCACACCTTCATCAATCTCCCATAATGTTTATTGCACTTTTTTTAATTTAAAAAAAACACAACAATGGCTGAAACCTGTCCTTGATTATTTAAAAATAAGTCCTTTAAAACCTTGAAAAGTCCTTGAATTCAAAATCATGAAACAAGTAGACACCCTGGATAAGTTGGGGACAATGTTTTCAGGTTACTGAAGGGTGCACTTTGGAATGGGGGGAAGGGCTCAATATTTAGGCCTGAGGAATTCATTCGGTGATCCATAGTGGATTCAAATGTGTGATTGTCAAGTCTGGTGTTTGTTAGTAGGGTATTTTGCAGATGGCTTTGCTAATTAGTGGTTAGGGTTATGAATGGAAAGGTTGTGTAGTGGGTTAGAAAGGGAGTAGAGTTTGCTAAAAAAAATTGATACTTGGTTTGTGTCCTTTAATAGGGAGATTTTGGTTTCAGTGCAGAGTTGGTATGTACAGGCATTTTTAATGCAGCAAGGTGCATTTGCAGAAGGCACTGTTTTGGCTTGTTTCTATATTATGTAGTGGTGTGACGCAATGTCGAGTGAATGTGTGACCTTGAAAATGATTATGTGCAAAGATGAGATTTGAAAGGGATCACTATGTAGTTCTAGTGTATGGATTGTGTAATGATAGAAATGGGGCTGAGAAAGAGGGGTTCTACATTGATGGGATGAGTGGTGCTGGAATTGGGAATGGGTGTTGAGGTGTGTAAAAGATTTGAAATGAATGAAGAGGTGACACAATTAGAGATGGGATAACTGGAGCTTCCTTTTTTTTGTACATCTGTATCTCAAAGAAATGTGTGTGGCAAACATTTTTCACCACAACGATGTGCATAAGGAAAGATTGACATGTACTTACTCTGTAGGGTGGGTCTCTGTGTATCTTATTACACTTGGTATTTGGAAGAGCTGCACATCCTGGGTGCAAATTAGGGAGGCCCTGATTGGTAAAGGTGTTAATGTGCTTCCCCCCTCTCCCTCTCTGCGCCACTTTATCTTTATTTATCATTACTTATTATTATGTCCATCCCCTCAACCTTTTATCACCTGTACTTTGTACTGGAAGTAACTTCTCACCTGAACAGATTTTGGTTTGCTAGACATTGTGTCAAGGTGGACTGCACTCCATGCTTCGATTACTTAGCATCAGGGTATGATAATAATAGGTGATCGCCCACCCTTCTCGTTAGTGGCCCTGCCTATCTCTATTTCTCTTTATTACTGTAGTTATAGGGAACCACAGCAAAGAATGTTGTCGTTTGGCAATGCTAGAATTAGCTGTCTGGACCAGCTGAGAAGGAAGAAACCACGCCGGTTCGCTGCCAGTTAGAAAAAAGCGAGTTGGTTGCGAGGTTGTATCGTTGTGGCAGATCCTGGGGTTGTCTAGGGGGTTCTGATTTGTTCCAAGGATGATTAAGATGTTGAGAAGCAGTGAGGATTGAGGTTTACCGGTGCCGGTCAGTAGTAATTATTATTTGGAAAAAAGGTTTGTTTACATTGGTGCTCTCGATCGCTTTCCACGCTGCAACTCAAGTCATTAAGATGGTTTCTCCATTGTATTACTAATTGTATGATTTGGCAACAAGTTATCTAGGCCCCAACTATGGAAGGGAAGTTCATAGTGTCATCAGATGTGACAAGGCCATTCACTGGAGAGGGTGAAATAAAGTTGGTGGCTAAGCTGCAAAATATAACTGCCCTAGCAAGTTTCATGCCATTATATTTGAAGGTGCTGCCTTAGCAATATATCTAGAGATGAAAGAAAAGTGAGCAAGTAGATGTCAATAAGATTGAGACCAGGCTGGAGAAACCATTTATTGATGGGCTGTTGTGGCATATGGGAAGTTAGTGAGTATGAAGTGGACTGGTGAACAGATGATGTTTATGCCAATGAGAAAAGGAGATGGCTAGTCTGGGAGGGTTCACCGGGGATAACCTTGAGCACATTGTAAGGCTGACATTTGTGAATGGGTTTCCTGACCGCATAGGTATGGAGCTTAAAAGCAGGCATAAAACATTGCAATAATGTCAGTGAGTGATACTCTCCAAAGCCAGTCAAGGGCTAGTTAAGTAGCAGCAGTAGCTGTTAATCAAGTAAGCAAGCAGCAGAGTACGAGTAAAGAAGCTGTTAGAGCAAGTGAGACAGGCTTTTAAAAGTGTTTTGATGTGGAGGACCACACATGGTAAGGTTCTGCGAGGAACGAAGACCAATCCTGTGCTTTAGGTGTGGGAAAGAAGGGCACATGGCCATGCAGTGTTACCAGAGCAACTAGAAGCTGGGGGCTGTTGAGCCAGCAACTACCCCCTCAACAGAAATGGCGCCAAATGTACTACCAGTTGTTGAGGTGTTGTTAAGGGGAGCAGTGGTGCGTGCGCTGGTTGACACAGGGTATTCAACTACAGTGGTGCTTGCGTTGGTTGACACAGGGTGCTCAACTACAGGCTGAAGTCTCTGCTGGTAGACTGCTGTGAGGGAAAGTCTTAAGTTTGCGGTTGATGGGAGAGAAGGCAAATGTTGGATTGAGTTGGTGGTGGGTGGGATGTACCTGGAAATGGCAGCAGTAGTGATTGATGAAATCATTGATGTAGTGATGGTAATGGACGTTGTTGAACAGTGGGGGGCGTCACCATCAGTAAAGAGACAGCGAGAGATTTGGAGGGTTTCATTGTTTGTGTGGCAATTGCTGTAGAAGAACAAATAAGCTATCAAGAGAAAGGCAGTGAGTCTTTAATTGAAAATAAGGATTTTACAGTGAGATTTGATGGCAGGTATTGAACTGTGAAATGGTACTGGAAATCAGATAGCCACCCGTGTTAAAGAACTCAATCTCTTGCTATGACAGACGTTGACTCAGAGGAAAAGAGAAGTTTGAAAATGAAGTAGAATGTTGGATAGATGAAGGTATCCTTATACCTTGGAAGAAGGAGCTTGAAAGTGGGCTTCTGCCGCTAATGGCAGTTGAGCAGCCAACTAAGAGAAAAGTACATCCTGTTTTGGATTATCAAGTTGAATGCATATGTAAAGAATCACACCGGAGATGAGGTGACTGATGTGTGCAGTTAGGTTATTGGTGACTGGAGGCAGGTGGAGGGAAATGCAACTCTTTGTTGATCTTAAATCCACTTAACTGCAAATAAAGGTTGCAAATGAATTATGGAAATATCAACTAGTCAAGTATAAAGGTTTATCTGACGTCTGTGTAAGTTGTTCCAAGGCTTCACGCGATAACTCCCTATCCTGTGGAGAGCCACACTCCGGTTTGTCTAAGAATGTGGCCTGTATCTGCTGGAGAAAGAAATTCTGGCTGTTTATGCTGCCGATCGTCTCTCATTTTGCATGGCTCTGGATTTGGTTGTGGTATGCCCAACTCTGCCTTGGATGTATTTTGCCTCAATTTAAAAATGACATCCTCTGCTCCTAGTCCCTCCAGACCTACAACCACATTCATTTCTGAACCCTTATGGAGATTCTACCCTTCCCTATGCACTCCCATAGTAGAGCTGGCAGCACAAAGGATTCACACTTCTTTTTGAAGAGGGCCTGGAGGGCATATTCTTTCAAGAGAATTGCTGCTCATTCTGAGCCAACTGGGAGGAGCGCTGGATGATTGTATCCTCTCATTCCATGTTAGCTATCTTTTTGCAGCAAAACATGTTGGGCATCTTCCCAATGCCACCCTCCCAGGCTATAAGGGTTTTGCGACCTTACCACTACGGCACTGGGACTGTGCAGGAGGATGCACAGTTTACACCCAGCATGATGTCTCCATTTTTATATTTGTTATAAATATCTCCTTTCAGGAAGTAGCAATGCAGATAAACGGATAGAAAGTATACTGTTGTTCTTACGTACATTCCACCATCAGCTGACTTTCCTATGTTGTGGTATGGTTGGATTTAAGCAGTAGAGGCCCTCTCTGGGGAGAATACTCAATCAATCCTAGGGGTTGGGTCTTTGCTGACCCTATCGATGAGTTGGAGATAGGTGTCCTAAATGTGGATGAGTTTACACATCGCTGCCCATGAACCGCTTCATTTACCCGTCTTGATCTATCCTGTATAGCCTGATTTTGGGTGAGAGTTGGTTGATGACCTCAGGGTAGTGATAACTTTTCCATTCAAATATCATTTTCTGGTTCTCTGCTGCCTGAAAGATCATCCTGGTGGTAGTGGGAGCAAACATGGTGTTCCATTTTTCAGGAAATGACTAATTTCTCTGTCCCTCTCACTCAAAGAGTTTAAGCCAGTGGATGAGGCCATTTAGTTCTCTGGCAACCTCATCGCTGTGGGCCAAACTTTTTTTAGAATTTCTGGCCATTTTGCATGCTGACAGCTCTATGGTGGTCAGCTGAGTGTGAAACATCCAGAAGTGATATGCCTACATGCACTATAAACACTGCCAGAGAATTTTGTCTTGCTAGGGCTAGGTTCCGGTATGTTTGATGCATGCCCTCAGCTCTTGCTGGTGGGCATGTGTGTCTTCTTTTAATGGGAAGCTTCCTCTGCTGAGGTGTGGATGTGGGTCAAAGGGATTTGGTGCAAGTTATCACAAGAACCCCTTCCCATTCTCTAGGACACTGGGGCCTCAATCTTGAATCCTGCGTCTGTACCAGAGTCCTTGGCTACTGCTTTCCCCACATTCTCTAGCCAGGATGCTGCTCCACTAGCATTCAATGCATGTCATAATGTAACTGAAGGCTGCTGACAGGACTTTAACTCCAGAGGTGTGGAGAAACCCTTCAATGATAGGTTTACATTGTGTTTCATTCCATTCTTACTTCATGCATCGACACCACTCCTGGTCCTGATGATGTCCTATAAGCCATGCTTTGATAACTCGGTAAGCAAGACGTGGCCTTTTTGGTACATTTGTTCAACAGAATCCTTCCAGACTCCTGATGAATGGCTCCTATGCTCTCTTTTCATAAACTGGGGAAAGATCACTCTACCCTGGTTGGTTTATGTCCATTCTCTTTAACTTCATGCATGAGCAAGTTGCTGGAGAAATTGGTAAATGTTAGATTAGCCTTTTTCCTTCCTGTACAGCGAAAGTGACGTCTTCTTCACAGTGCTGCTTCTGCTAGTTCCACTCCATGTTGGACACTCTGCTCCTACTGAAAAATGCTCTCTGTGTGGCCTTTCTTAGTAGAAAGCACTACACCAGTGTTTTTTCAATCTGGAGGCCTCTGATACCTCATGGCGCTACAGTATTATGGAGACTTGAGACAATGGAGGTGAAAAGACACCTCCCAATTCTTATTTCTATGTTTTTGTGATTTCGTCAATTCCACATACAGTACAACTGAGGGGAGCCTTCTCCATTCCAATGGATTAGGAAGAGAAGTGTCTTTTGTGTCACACACTTTTCCCTGAGCATCAACAATATCACCTCGGTACTGCCAAAAAGTGTTCTCACTATTCTCTATGTGGACAACCTTTTGATCTCCTTTGGTGTGGCCCAGATGACAACTCTAGAGCTGTCACTCATACAGACATTGTACTGCATTGCTTGCGTCTGCCGAAGGGCAGGTTTTAGTTTTCCTCAGCCTAGACTGGCGGAACACTCCTGCTGCCATTCACGGCTCTACCCTGACCTGGATTTTTTCCTAAATGGGGTTTGTCTGGAAATGGTAGATTCGCAGTTTCCTTGATTTTTTTTTCACTGATGTTGTGACGAGGAGGCTCCTATTTGCAGCTTTAGGGTCTCTTGGAACTGGGAATATGCATTCCCAGTTACTTGATGTTCAGCACTTGAGGGTGCTGATAGGGTGACTGCCTTAACTTTCTACAGACGCATTGCTTGCATCTGCCGAAGGGCAGGTTTTAGTTTTCCTCAGCCTAGACTGGCGGTACACTCCTGCTGCCATTCACGGCTCTACCCTGACCTGGATTTTTTCCTAAATGGGGTTTGTCTGGAAATGGTAGATTCGCAGTTTCCTTGATTTTTTTTTCACCGATGTTGTGACGAGGAGGCTCCTATTTGCAGCTTTAGGGTCTCTTGGAACTGGGAATATGCATTCCCAGTTACTTGATGTTCAGCACTTGAGGGTGCTGATAGGGTGACTGCCTTAACTTTCTACCGATCCTTTGTTTGTTTGAAGTTCACTACAGATGTATTTTCTGCACCCGCATCTGAGCATGTATCATGGAAGGTGGACTCGCTCCATCACACCAGTCTCTATCTAGTAATCGTTGCCTTCCGCACGTCTTCCTTGTGAGAGCCTAATTATTAATGCTGGGGAGAGGCCACTCACTCTTGGTCATACAAAGTGCATTATCAGCCTGTATGGGCAAACCTGGCTTCCCCCTCAGTTACTAATGGCTCAATGGTGCCTATGCTGCTGAGAGATACCAGTCATAACCTAAGCACTTTGGGTTTAGGGCTAGGAAACTCCCTTGAGAGTTCAGCTATTGTGTGGGTGGTGCCTCTAGTTCTACCCAGGATGTCATTTGTTGCCATGCAAATCCCCCAAACCTTCCACAGTGCTGGGAGTATTGTGTTAGACCTTTTAGGAGCATACTTCATTTCATGCTGGATCTGCGCCAGTGACTTGGATAATTTAAAGTCTGAGGATGGGGTCAGTTTCTATGGTGTATCCCCTTTGTTTAAACTCAGGTTAGCTCTACCAGGTGCTGCATGTCTTCATAGCTGTGCTAGCAGCAATAAACCACTCTGTATGAGAGAAAACATATTGTGCCCAGTTCAGAGACCGGATAGTGATCTTTAGCTACTCACAAAGTGCCCCGAGTGCTCTCAGGAGACTGCAATTTATACATCCACTGATTCGCGGTATGCTGTGGTTGCCACAAGCTTGGATGTTGGGGTTCTGGACATGTGGGAATTGACAGGAATTAAGGCACCAAAGAGTCTGAGTACCTGGCAGACTTGGGCTGCCTCTCAAAGAGGAGGTGAGATGTCCAAGGCAACTTAAGCTGCACTCCATTGTCCTAAGACTGTTGTTCTCATGGATCCACGTTTAATGCCACACTGCCTTCAGTTTGCTTTCTGTCATCTTTGAATTGGCTATACTCACAGGATGGAGTGCACCTCACTGCGTTGACTGCTTTGTTCTCCAAACTGTTTGGCACACTTTTTGAATGTCCTAGTCTGGGTGATCTTTGTGCACTTTGCCTGTCCCGCTACCAGGATGAGTGGGGTCACTGCTACTTGGCCCTTGGACTCAAAGGCAAGTTCATGCACACACTTATGGACTATTTGACTTCTTGGAGGATGCTGACTTTTTACCTCTGTAATCACCCTGCCTTACTCAGTGTTAATGTAATATCCACTCATTCTTGCAAGCCCCCAATTGGAGGAATATCTGCTCTCTACCTGATGCCTTCAACCTTAAAAAAAAAACAAGTATTGAGTGGTAAACTTTTTCATGGTTTGAAAAATATTTAAGTTGGAATTAAGATGTTTTGGTAAAAGATGCCAAGAGTAGTTTGACATACAGTGTGTCCAATAAATATCCAATAAATGGTCAAAAGTTTATTTACCATAATTACACAACAGCAAAGTAATAAAAAATTGAACATCTTATGTATTCTGTATGTTGAATACAAATTTGGTATTAGAATGCACAAATAGTAAAGCATTGATATTATATTGACAAAAGTGTTAGATTATCGCCTCCAAAAGTATCCAACACACTCACAAAATTAGTTTTAAAGCGATAATAAATAGTTCTCGAACCTTCCAGAGTGGTTTATGTGCCAAGAATGCTGTAGAACTTTCTAGAAAAATAATCTACTTATCCACATGAAACAGTGGACCTCAGTCAGTGTCTGAGAGCTGCATGAGGAGGTCATCATTCAACAGTCTAATTCTAATATTGTGAAGACTAAAGAATTGTTTAAAAAGAGCAGAGAACTAATTGTTCAGTTACATAAAAGTGGTTTGGGCTATAGAAAAATTTCATATATGCTAAAAATACCAATCTCAGCCATTGGTGACACAATTCACTGGTTCATGTCATATTAGTCCACTGCAAGTCTACCATGTTCAGGGCATCCATCAAAAATTTCAAACCATGTGGCTAAACATAGTCCATAAAGTAAAGAAGAATCCTCAATGACTTGATCTGAACTTCAGAAAGATTTGAAAGCAGCTGGGACAAATGTATGCAAAAATACAATTAGAGCAGTTCTTAGGAACGAGGGATTCCATTCTCTCACACTAAGAAAGACACCTTTGTTGAAACCACTTCATGTCAGAAATTGTCTGAATTTTTCTAAGGAACATTTAGAGAAGCCTGCAAGTTTTTGGGACGCTGTACTAAGTTCTGACGAGACGAAGATTGAGTTATTTGGGTGGAATAGTGTTAGTCACGTTTGGAGGCAGAAAAACTCAGTGCATGATCCTAAAAATACAATCCCAACAGTGAAATTTGGAGGAGGCAGCATAATGGTATAGGGCTGCTTCTCCTCTGCAGGTCCTGGAGAATGCTCAGATGTATCGCAGGATTCTGGATGATAATCTCTTACAGTCTGCGGATGACTTGAAGTTGCCAAGAGGGTGGACAACGATCCAAAGCATACAGCCAAGGGCACTGCAGCATGTTTTCAGCAGAAGAAGATATAGGTTATGGGATAGTCAAGTCAGTCACCAGATTTAAAAAGAATATGCCAAGAAGAATGGGCCAAGATACCTACAAATATTTGTAAGAACCTCATAAGTAAATATCCCAAACGGTTGGAAGCTGTATTATTGACGAAAGGTCATATCACCAAATACTAACTGGTTTTCATAGATGTATCAGATACTTTTTGAAACATTAGTTTGATATTTTTGTCATAATCATAGTAATCTTTTACTATTTTTGCAATATGATACCAATTTGTATTAAATGTACAAAATACATAAAGATGTTCAATTTTCGATTACTTTGCTGTTATGTAACTATGGTAAATAAACTCTTGACCATGTATCAGATATTTATTGCACTCACTATATGTGGTGTAAAGCAAGTCTGTATGTCAGCATGGCTGTTTAATAATTTAGGGATGGATTACTAAGAGAAGGATCATTATGAATAATCATAAGCATGGTGAGATTGATACAGAACAGTGGGGGGTGTGTTCTATCTATAAGTTTGATCACAGCATTTTTAAAGAGTGGGTGTGTGAGGTGGGATATGATATTAATTTGTAGTGTTACCCTTGAACTAGTGAAGTTTTAAGTATCTAGGATGTATCATGAATGATGTGGTATAAATGATTGCAATCACAATTTTTAAATGGTAGTAAAGTGTCTGGGGCAATCAGAGCAGCATTAGTGAATGCTAAGTGGTTTGTGTGCGGAATATAACAGGAAACTACTTGAGATTGTTAATGCCAACATTGGTTTATGGGAGTTAGACTCTGGCATGGCAGGATAAGGAAAATCTGAAAGGCATGCAGTGCAAATTGACAATTTAAGAGGGATGATTGCTGTACATAAGGTAGCATGAGAGACAACTGGGGAATCACTGCACATAGTGTAAATGAGGTTTTGCCTTGAGTCTCTCTTCAAAACGTGAGTTATGTGAATTAGTACTTGCACGCGCACGAGAGAGAGAGCTGGCTGAAGAGTAGGTGGAGGATATTCTATATGGGGGGGGGGTTTGCTTGGGTATGTATCCCCAGGAATGAATACGGACTGCATAAAATGCTACAGCACATAGCATACTATTGCTATGAAGGGCCATTGGGGAGTGAGGGGGGGGGGGTATGGTTTGCTTTGGGTAGCAGGACAGTTAGTTTTTCATGGTGTTATTATGCATTGACTGCACTGTGGTAGAGTAGTGAAGTGAAGGGTCATAAAGTTTGCATCCACTTTCTGTAGATGCTTGTCAGTGGTGGAGTTGATTCAACAGTGTGTGCAGCTCTTTTGCACAAAGCACTAGCTGAGAACCAAGTTATTGCAGTACACATCGACAATGGGTTCATGCGGAAGAAAGAATCCCAGCAAGTAGAAGAATCCTTGCAAAAGTTGGGTCTCAAACTTAAAGGTATATTGGTTCCAGTTCATTTGAAATTGTCTGCAACTATTTGTATTTATTGTAAACCATTGTAGCTTGTTTCATGTGTTGTTGAAAGTTATATAATAAATTGAGAATACTAAACTTTTACAAGTTTCTGGTAAAATTCTCAGCCATTTTTATAGGACAATTGTTCACACTAATTATAACCATTTTTCCATTGACAGTGGTCAATGCTCACCATCAGTTCTACGATGGTGTGACGAGTGTTCCAATAGATGTGGAGGATCCATTGGGACGAAAGCATGACACTAGTCTTCTGTGCCTCACCATTAATCCTGAGGAGAAGAGAAGAATTATTGGGGACACTTTCATCAAAGTAAGCTCAAACATGGTATTTTAAACTTCAGTCTACACAGAAATTTACCTCAGATAAATAGTAAAATAAAATACAGGGAAGCAATATTTCCATTTGGCTATAGCTAGAAATCTTGAATTTTGAGCTGAGATAATCATAAAGGTCTCATTAACATTGCATAATTTTACATGCATTATCCATCTTAAATGTACAGACATGTAATTGTTACTTCTTTTTCCATTGCCTCTCTTAAATTTCCAAGATTTACTCTGGTAATGGTGTTTCATTGTTTCAGGTAGCAAATAATGTGATTTCTGAGCTGAATTTACTTCAAGAAGATGTGATGCTGGGACAAGGAACCCTCCGGCCAGACCTGATCGAGAGCGCCTCCCAGCTTGTGTCAGGCAATGCCCAAGCCATTAAAACTCATCATAATGACACAGGACTGGTTCGAGTTCTGAGGGACAAGGGTCGAGTAGTTGAGCCTCTCAAAGATTTCCACAAGGATGAGGTGCTCAATGAGTCGATTGCTTTTACTTTTAGGCAATCCTATAATAGTATCTGAAGAAGTCTGTTAGTATTTTTAATGGTATATGAGAAATCCAGCTAACTATCCTGTGAAAAGATAGACATTTAAGAAAGACTTTTATCATTCATCATCCTCGTGGAGATAGATCATGACTTAATCTAGTTTTTGACCTTGCTTTGTACTGTCTCTTGTCTATTTCAGTGCAGAATTATAGTTTAACATGAGATCTCAACCATGACTTACTATAACATATGGCATCGACCACAATGTAGCTCCGAATTGGAACTCACATCTAGTGAATAACTTTCGCAGTGTGAGTTTGTTTAATACTGAAAGAGATTCTTCCACGAGGGTAGGGTGTATCCCTCATAAGGTAATATGCCGTAGGTCCCAAAGATCTGCAACTATTCTTGCCTTTAGATGGAAGATCCATCTTCTATCTTTCCTGCAGGTACGTCAACTTGGCCGAGACCTTGGACTTCAGGAAGAATTTGTTCAGCGTCACCCCTTTCCCGGACCTGGACTCGCCATCCGGGTTATTTGCGCTGATGACCCTTACATGGAGAGGGATTTTTCCGAGACCCAAGTTCTGCTCAAAATACTTGGTGATTATTCAAACAGTTTACAGAAGGTATGTAATACAAGCAGTTGGTCGGAGTGAGTGGTGGTCATAGAGATAGGAAAGGGAAATTGTGAACTCCAACCAAAGTGTGATCACTGACTTAGAATATTTTATGCTTTCTTCCCCTTCTTCATCTCTTCCTCACAAATGACCCCTCCTTTAACCCAAGGCATGTTACTAAATGAGCCTCTAGGTCATCAAACATTGTTAGTGGCATCTAGATCCACTACTTATGTAGGAAATCGTAGGTAAGTGCCCCATACCTTTCCCCCCAACACGAATGCCAAAGGTTAGGGGCTGGTAGTATGTGGCCTAACCCAAAGGAGACACGCCGAAATACCAATGTACTTGGCTCATCCGAGGTTTTGAAGCGAGGAGTCTTGAGTCGGATTCTTACTTACTGCCCCTAAGTCCCCATTGACACATAAAATCGGCATGGTATCTTCCACACTGTGTCATCTCTTGGAGTTCAGAAGGCTAAGATCATTGCTTTGTGTGGACCTCTACCAACTTCAGCCTCATTGGTACGAAGGACCCATTCCTTTTTTGGAACTGTCGTGGTCCCCCTTCAAAATGGAAGGAACTCGAGCTCTTGCTAGCTTATTGGATACTGCCTTCGACTTCCAATGTCGATGGACGCAGTTGATCCAAGTGAGAGTGGACACAAAACTTTCAGCAGTGTCACAAGATTGCCACCCACACTGGTACTCATGAGATCTCACTTACCCCTGGGGAGGTAGCTCTCCGTCGCACATAGACAATCACACCACTGCATAGCATATGCACTCTCCTGTTCCAGAACCCTGCTGATGGAGTACTATTACCCCCTGTGGAGCCACTCATATCCAGATACCCCGATGCCGACTCCTAGTGTCCCTTATGGGAACCTGGCACCACAAGTTGTTCTGATATCGCTGGTTGCTATCAAAACACAATGCTACCCCCACACACACACACACACACACACACACATTATGAGCAGTAGTGTCTTCAGGACAACATCGGTTGTCATTGTGATCTTTGTCCATTTTATTATTCAGTGGGGAGATCCCATCCTCACGGAAGCAGAGTGCAACTTACTACTTGTAGGGGCTTACGGTCTCCCACTTTCTGGTAGACTGTACCCGGTACTCCGCCATCCGTCACCGCTTCTAAAGATGATTCTGGCCAAAAGCCCCCATTTCTCGATAGATGCCTTATACTCATTCTTGTCCGCTGCCAGTCTCAAATCCACGATCTAGCGCTAATACTTGGAGGAACTGCCAAAGCTCAGTTTTCCTGTTCTGTTGAATGTTTATGCACGAAGCCATATTGAGGTCATCCTGTCTATTGTTAGAAAATGCTCCTCCATGCCAGTTTATGTTGGTATGAGTTGCTGGTGGAGGTGGGCATCATCCACACATTTGGAATTCAAGTTTAATTTTCTGTTCTTGGGTATCGTGTGTTTTTTGTTTTCTTTTTGCTCGTGCCCGAGAAGACAGGCCTCTTTTCACGTACTGGGAAGTGCACCCGTAAGGAGGTGCCCCCTGTTAGTAGCTTGCTTCAGTCACTCTTGCATAACCACCTCCCATCATTCATTCCATCCATCATATTTTAACCTAAAAATTATTATTTAGTCATTTTGGTACATTCACCAGGGGGACTAGTACCATCCATCCCAGCCCCATTACTCCTCTTAGCATCTAGCTAAGTATGGAGAACCTGGGTTTTACCCCGAGACCTTTCCATTTTACAGTTCTTCACTACGTTCTCTCCCAACCTCTTCTTAACACACTTCTTTGAGGTGGGAAGTGCATTTGTCCTGTTGCTTTTATCTCTTCCTTGCCTAAATACCTGTAGGAGGGATAAAGCAGAAGTGATAGCTGTACAACTACACCCATTGCCAAAAGAAAATGGTCTCTTGCATCCTCATTTTTACCTTTAAATCTCTATCCTTTCCTCCTTTTTCTTCTACCGAGTTTTAAGCACTCCGCAAGGGGATGCCCCACTTAAAATACCACACCTGACAACCGGAGGATAGGCACAGCCCTGCAAGGTGATACATGTATGCCATCCCAGTCTCTCTGCCCCAGAGGTTAAGTAATGGGTAGGTGATCACCTACCCTACTTCTTAGTGAGCCCACCTATCCTATTTCTTATTACCTACCCGACTCTTCATCTCCCACCTTTTTCTCATGCCTCTTTTGAGAGGTTCTGGTGGCTAGTGTACTTCAGGCCAGTCTATTGATATTCTACAGTACAGTGCCAGGTCGGATCACTGGGGAATGTATGAGTAGGGAATAGACTACTGGATTGCCGACTCTTTTCACCACTTCCAGTGAACATACAAGGTGATTGTTTGATCCAATCTCTATGAGATAAAACTCCATACAATGAATTTGATCCAGTTGATAAAGTCTATCTTAGCACAGTTCCAAGGCCCTGAAATTGTAAATTATCATAGTCTGTATGATTTTGATCCTATCGGTACTTTACCTATACCTCATAAGGCATTGAGAGGCCATAGTATCTTTCCATGCATGTTTTTTTTCTTATTAACTAGACATGACTGCAGGACTAAAAGAAATAATGTTAGTTATTACACAATGTAATGATGGTTTTGTTTATGTGCATTTTTTCATGTTTTCATGTATTTTTGGCTGCTGAGTCAAAAATATTATCTCACTTTTGACATATCATTATTTAGAGATTTTCTTAGTTTTTCAGTTGGTCTTTTTCTAAGCAATCTTACCCTAGGGCCATGTGTCTAGTTGAAGCTTTGAGGGATTTTGATGTCAGGACTCAGTGATCCATCCAGGCCCATCTTAGCCTCTCTTCCTGCTTCTGCTAACCCCTATCTCATCTTTCTGTACCAACTCTTTTTCACCCCGCCATTGTCCTTCCATCCACCTGTTTTAGTTCCTGTCACTAGAGCTCTTGCTAGCCGAGTGGATACGGCGTTGGTCTCCCAATATTGCGGTACTGGGTTCGATCCCAGCAAGAACGGACACAAACATCAGTGCATGTAGAGATCTAGCTACCAATTAGTGGAGGCTCTGTCCTCCACTAGGTAGATCTTACACTTCCCATCTCTCACATAGCCAATTACAACACCTTTCTTTCCTCTCATATCTTCACAGCACACATACATTGGGGGGTGAATAATGGGAAGATTGGTTTTGCACCAATAACCATGTCCCTCCTGCCATTCTCACTGTGTGTATCAGGCTGCACTGCTTGTGACAGGTGGGCTTTACTGTCTTGTTGGCTGCCAGGCCAACTAAAAATCTATGGTCCACACTCTGTGTCTGCCACAAAAGATCTTCAAATCTTGGCCATCCTGTCGAGGATTAATTAGTACGTCTTACTAAGGATCTCGGCTCTGTCACCTACTCACATGGAACGTTCTTCCTGAGCTGGACATGGCCCCAGAGGTGGCCCGATCCCAGATGACAGGATCTTTTATGGGGAGCGAACTTGGGCTCGGTGCCAAAAACTGAACCTGAGTCTCCCCCTGTGCAAGCTGCTTTTCAGGTGCCTTGGGGCCCCTACTCCCCTGTGATAGCCAAGCCCTTCTCCTTCGTGGAGAAGGATCTTGCTCTTGCCGGTCCGTCGGGCCTGGGGGCACCTTCTCAAGGTCGAGAGAAGACGGTTCATTTCCTGCCCTCCTCTCATAAAAAGAACAAGCAGTCAAAGAAGACTAGACATTCTTTTCACTCTACCGGGGCTCTGTGGAAGGATGGTCTGATATGTCCTTATTGTCTTTGTCCAAGTGTGTGAATTGCAGACAGCTGCACCCAGCTTCCTCGTGTCTTCTCATGGTCTCATATCTCTTGGAAACGGAAAACGTGGCAGTTCAGTCTGTGGATCATCTCTCATTCTTATATAGTGGGCCCAATTCTGCCTGGCACTTTTTATGCCTCAATTTTTAAAAAAAGGCACCAACAGTGCTGGGAGTTCTGCCTCCTGCAAGCGTACAACTATTCTCTTGGGTTTTTTCTTCAAAGAGGGCCCCCGCATCTATTCCAACATAGGCCTGGAGAGCATATTCCTTCATTGGAAATGCTGTGGAGGCCCATCTTCTATTTCCCATTAGATATTTTTTTGCACAAGACCATGTTGGACATGTGCCCTAGGCCCTTCCTCTTAGTTTATAATGGGGGCAGGAGGGTGTGCTATTTACACCTGGCATTTTTCCTTTATTCTATTTGCTATGAATCCTTTCATGCACCTGCACCTGGATAAGAGTTATACTGTAATTTCTGTGTACATTCAACCTTCAGCTGACTGACGCCATGGATTTCTGTCACTCTGTATTACAATTGGTGAGGCCCGTCTTCACAGGGATCATTGGAAGACAACCCCCTCTGCAGGAACTACTTGATCAGTTTCAGGGTTCAGGTCCATGCCAACCACTATCAACAAGCTGGAAATAGCCGTCTTAAATGTGGATGAGTACAACGTCATTTTCTGCTTCGATCCGTCCCTGTGCTCCGGATGTACAGCCTGATTTTCGGGGGGGGGGTGATCGATGACCTATACCGTAGTGACCACTTCCCCAATTAAACTATTATTTTCTGAGCCTCTGCTGCTTGAAAGACCACCGCGGTGGTGCTCGGAAGGCACACGGTGGTTCACATTTCAAGGAATGACTGATTTCTCTCTCCCAGTCAAGGAGTTCAGGTGGGTGAATGAGGGTGTTGAGTTCTTTTCCAACAACCTCATCACCCTAGTCCGAACTAGTATTCCTAGAATGTCTGGTCGTTTTGAACACTGCCTGCTTCCTTAGCAGTTGGCCAAGGCTGAAAACCCCCCAGACAGAAGCGATAGCCTTACTGCACTAGCTTCGCCACCTGAATGATTTGACTGACTGTGAATTTCGTTGAGTTAGAGCTAGGTATCTGAACGGTAGACCCCTTCCTGGGGAGACTACTCGATCAATCCCAGAGGTCAAGTCCTTCCTGACCTGATCAACGAGCTGGAGATATGTGTCCTAAATGTGGATGAGTTTACGCATCACTGCCCGAGAACCGCTTCATTTTCCTGCCTCGATCTATCTTTGTGCTCTCAGGATGCACAGCCTGATTTTGGGTGAGGGATGGTCGATGACCTCCATGGTAGTGATCACTTTTCCATTCAAATGTCATTTTCTGTACCGCTGCCGCCCGAGAGCCCGCCCCGGTGATGCTTAGCGAGGAGGCAGTCGTCCGCATTTCAGGAAATGACTGATTTCTCTGTCTCAGTCGAGGAGTTTAGGTCAGTAGATGAGGGCGTTGAGTTCTTCTCCGGCAACCTCATCGCCTTGAGCCTAACTACTATTCCTAGAACGTCTGGCTGTTTTGCACGCCGACCACTCCCGTGGTGGTCAGCCGAGTGTGAGACAGCCCTCAAAAAGAAGCCTTATGCCTTCATGCGCGATAAGCACCGCCCGAACGATTTCACTGTCGGTAAATTTCGTCGGGCTAGGGCTAGGTTACGGTAGATTTTGAAGCACGCCCGCCACTCTTCTTGGCGGGTATACGTGTCTTCTCAGCGGGAAGAGCCCTCTAACAGAGGTGTGAAGCAAGTCAAAGGAATTCGGGGCAGCTTCTCGCTCCCCCCCCTCCCATTCTCCAGGATGAGAATGGGACTGCAATCTCGGACCCCGTGTCCTTGGCGCAATCATTCGTGTCCACATGATGTCGCGGAAGGCCGCCGACTTGACTTTACATCCAGAAGCGGAGAACCCTTCAACGACAGGTTTACATTGAGCGAGTTACGTTCCGCTCTTGCTTCGTGAGCGGACACCGCCCATGGTCCGGACGGTGTCCCGTACGCCATGTTTCGACACCTGGGTGAGCGAGGCATGGCCTTTCTGTTAGATTTGTTCAACAGAATCTGGGTAGAGGGTATCCTCCCAGATTCCTGGCGAATCACTACTGTGCTCGCTTTTCGCAAATGAGGGATAGATCACTCTACCCTGGCTGGTTTCCGCCCAATTTCCCCTAACCTCCTGCCTGTGCAAGTTGATGGAGAAATTGGTAAATGTTAGATTAGCCTTTTTTCTGGACAGTGGAGGCCATCTGTCTTCTGCACAGTGCAGCTTCCGCAAGTTCCACTCCACATCGGATGCTCTGCTCCGTCTGCGAGGCCTTCCTTCGTAGACAGCACTACTACACTACGGTGTTTTTCGATCTGGACACGGCCTATGATGCCGCATGGCGATACGGTATCATGGAGACTCTCGACACGATGTGGGCGAGGGGACGCCTCCCAATCTCTATATCTGAATTTTGGGGATATCTTTTCACTCAGCGGACCGGTGGGGAGGGGGGGGGGGCATCTCCGGCCAACTCTGGAGCGTCGACTCCAACATGCATTGAACCGCGTCTCTCGCTATGCCGAAGCGCACAGGCTTCGGTTTTCCTTGGCCAAGACTAAGGTGATGCATTTCTGCTACCATCCACGGCTCCACCCTGACGCAGACTTGTTCTAAATGGGGTGCGCCTGGAGGGTACCACCTTTGACCATTTGTTGCTACGCCTCTGCTCCCAAAGCTTCTACAGCGCTGGGCAGGGTTGGCAAAAACCTAAACTGTTGGTTTGTATGGTTTTAATAGTAAATTAATTTATTCTTACTAATTTATAGTCATTTTACATGTATTGCACACATATTGGCTAGCTAATATACCTAAAGACTGGTTCTAGATCCCAAAACTGTAAAAATACATATACAGAATTTTGCAGGTTTATATTTTAGACATATTTTAAGCAACAAAATGGTTAAAGGGGCAAATAATACTAAATTGTTACACAAATTTATATTTTTCATTTATTTATGATTGTATTATATTTATGAGAATCTTAACACAAATAAAATAAAAACAATATCACATACAAAGTTCCATATAATACTATCCTTTGAATTGGAAAAAAATGTATCACAGTTCTGTTAATAACAAGTTAACAACACTTAAATAAAAAAATAAGAATTGCTAAATTAACCTGTGAAATCAAACCTAAAAATATGCATTTGATATTGTTAACAAATGACCTTTATAATATATTATCTGAATTTAAAGGCATATTTAATTTGAACATTTTATGAATAAACGCAAGTTTAGGTACTTTTCTGTACCTAATCTGTTTCTTAACTTGGAATGTACTAATCCAAAAGCAGAAAACACACACTCTACATTCACACTAGATTTAGAAGCTGTTAAAAAGCCTAATGTATCCTCTAGATCCTGCTTTTCGACTTTGTTTTCTAGTGATTTCCACCAAGTGCATGGAGTTATTGTAGATACAACAGTTCTCTGAAAGAGATATGAGTCACCTATTGAAAGGTGCTGATTTTCCTTCAACTTGCATTATGGTGATATTCTTCTTCAGCTAGTTTCATAGCTCTATTGTCTTCATCTTCAGTAAGACTTTCATGGTATCTAGGATCTATTCTATGGCTAACAAGTGAGCATTGGTGATGGCTTGATTATACCTCTTGTCTACCTTTGGTAATAAGTTGTCAGGAACAGGAATTTCTTTCAGCTTTTGTACTAGTTCCTTCCATAATGCCACGGCATCACTGATTTTGCAGCTGTCACTTTGTAACTTATTTAATGCAAGAGAAATTGATTTCAATTTCTTGCCTAATTGTTCAGCATTATTTTCCACTTTTTTTGATATATCATAATCAAGTGTTATTAGTGTAACTGTTTTCATTATCATAACATTAACTCTATTTAATGTTTAAGCTTAATAGATATAATATCTTCAAAACTTGACAGTTTTATGATAAAAATCAGAAATAAACAAAAAAAACCATGATTTTAGTGGGGGGGTTTTAAGTGGTTTAAACCCTGGCGCTGGAAGTATTGCGCATTCAGCCTTTTTGGAACGCACTTTGTGTCACGCTGGAACCGTGACAGTGTATACGGAAAGCTCCAAGTCCCAAAAGGGGGTCGGTTTCCACGCCATAACCCCAAGAAGTCAGCAGGGCTCTGCCAGGCGCTGCGTCTGTCTTCACGGCCAAGCTGGTTGCAATACACCGCTTGGTACGGGAGATTACGCGACGCGCCCAGTTGGAGACTGGATTGTGATTTATAGCTACTCACAAAGCGCCCTGAGTGCTCTCGGGGCATTAGAATCTCCGCATCCCCTGGTTCGCGATATCCGTGACGCCACGGTTTTGGCGAGCCGGGCAGATGTCGAGATTATCTTCTGCTGGGTTCCTGGACATGTAGGAATTGCGGGGAATGAGCGTGCCAAAGAGTCCGCGATGACTGGTCGACCAGACCAGCTCTTCACTCTTCGTCACACCGATTCCATGGCATGAATACGGACAGCCCACCGGGCCGTTTGGCAAAGAAGATTGCGCTGCGACTGTTCCCAATGCCGCGACAGCTTCAGGGTTGTTTTATGTCATCTCCCAATTGGAGGCACTGCCATTTGATGGAGCGCTCGTCTGCGTTGTCTCTCAGACTGTTGAGTACATTCTTGCTGAATGTCCCAGTCTGGGTGATCTTGGCGCACGTTACCTGTCTCGGTACCCGGACGAGCGGGTTCGCTACCGCTTGTCCCTTGTGCTCGGGACCGGTTTGTGCACACAGACCCTCGGATATACGACTTTTGCTTTTATTTGTTCTTGTTTTTCAGCTTGTCTTTCCTTTGTTCCCTTTTTTTATTTGTTTTTTAATCTTGCCTAATATTATTAGGCTGTGTTGTTAGTATGGCGACTTTTGCCCTAATTAGCAGATGCCAGATGAGCTCGTAAAAAACCCCCCTCTTATTCACACATGACATCCCACAACCCCTTTAATCAACACCTACAACATCACCCTTTAAAAATGACAGTAACCAGGACACTCCAACGCACTAGAACATTCGCTCAAACCAAACCCCATGACTACCTCAGCTAACAAATCAACAATAACACTTTTCACACCCAACTACCACGAGTCTAACAAAAAGTCCAAAATCAGTGCCAGAGCCTGTTTCTTTCTTCGGCTTTTTTTTACCTTTTTGTTTTGTTTTTTGTATTTTTATTATTTTGTTTTGCGTGTGTTTTTTTTTATCTAGCCTAGTATTAGTCTGTAACGTGATTGCGGCGACTTTTTCCTTAGTAGGCAGTCGCCAGATGGGCTCTTTAAAAATAAAAATATCGAGTGCCCCCTTTATCCCGACCCCCGTCACCAAGGCTTTCCATTCCTGTCTTTCTACCCACCTCCCTGGATTATGCAATCCTCTATATAGTAGAGGCAGCATAGTTGTCCATGTTGCACCCAACCCCTTGTGTGCACTTTTCAGTTATCTTGTATTTATAACTTTCCAACGCTTTCGGCGGCGGAATAGATTTATATGCTTAAATTAACCATTTTTATGGAATTGTTTGATTCAATGGTGGAATTTCTCTAGTAATGAATATCTTTACAGAGACACTCCCTCCTTAATCGCATTGAAGAATGTACTAGCGAAGAGGACAGAGAAGCCCTCATTCGTATTTCACGTTCACAGACTCTCTTCACAACGCTCTTACCCATTAAATGTGTCGGTGTTCAAGTGAGTACAATTTCCGCTATTGTCACATTTTTCGAGCAACGTACGTTACTGATACAGATGAGTGTATTTTGTCTTCCAGCCAAGGATTGTAGTCAAAAGTGAGATGGTTTGAAGGAAAGTTTTGGTTCTTGCTTGGCAGGAGTTTCTTCTTTGGTTGGTGGTATAGTCTTTAGGAAATGGAATGGACCCAGTGATCGAGTGGCCTGTGTTATGTGTAGGTGGATGGGAGACTAGTTTTGGATTGTTGGGTTACCTTGGAGTACCTCGGTGTAGACTTACCAAAAATTAAATTCTGGGAGAAGGAAGAGCAAAAGGGAATTAATGGTGGAAACTAAAGGTGATGGATGACATTGTCTGGTATTAAAATATAGTTGCTTTTCTTGGTAGGTGATAGGGATTCGAAGAGGCAATTCTTCAATAGCTATTAATGAAATGAATGCACTGAAGGATCGTCTGCGAGAAGCGAATGTTTGAAGCTTAAGGAACCTGCGCCAGGACCTGAAAAGTCATTTAATTAAATTTTTCCATGACCTTGTATATAAAAAAAAGTGTGCAATGACATTCTCTTATGCTGATACTGCCAAAGTAAATAAGGCATATGTGGGGTTTCGTTAAATTAACTAGTTAATCTACGAGCTATATTTAATCGGATGTAATAGCAACCGTCATGCCCAGACATTGAGCGGGGGGGGGGGTAGATAGAGTTCATTAGTGATTAATTTGACCACATTGTATAGTATTACTACCTGTTCTTAACCCAGGTCCACAACACACTCATGAGGTTATATGGAGAGCAAACGTGGAGTGTGGTTGACTTATACACGACTTTCAAGTAACACTATGGTGTTAGTGTTCTTGCCGCATCTCCCCCGGGAGTGCATCAACTCTTTGAACAGTTTGGAATTTCCTTTATTCTTAATAGGGAGACTGTAGAACCTACAGCTACATCGCGTGTCTTTCCTGTGATACAGATGCCATTTGGATGGATCTTCTTCAGCTAGCCAGACTCATTCCTAAAATTTGTCACAACGTTAATAGGTAAGTAACCTTCCTCACCCCAGTCCTCACGCTGCCCAACAACGAGGTGTCATGTGTTCAACATGGGCAACCATGGTGCAGCTGACCCCTGGACGGTTGTCTGCCCTCCCAGGTGTATCTGAGGCTATACATGCTATCCTCGTACACACTTTCACTTCGATTACAGATCTGTTCTTACATTCTAGCGTAGATGCCCTCGTCGCTTTTTGCTTTAAATGAAAAGAAGCTCATGCTTGGGCATAAGTTCGGGAGAGATGCGTGCCCTGGTGATCCCGTAACATACTTGCGATATGTCTTCCATTTTCTTCATGGTTGATTCTTTCCCTGGATGTTCTTGCTCTAGAGTTATGTCATCTCGAGGACAGAGACGATGAACCCTACCCGGATGATGTGACTGCCCATAGTGCCCCATCGCTACGCAGGGCCAATATGGCGGGAGGGGGGGTGAAAACCCTACTTTGTGGGAGAGAGTATACTCGAGGGTCCCTGGGATCATCCGCCCCTCCTTCCCTGGACCCCTTCCTCAATGTGGAGAAATACTGATGCGTGGAATCATTTTCAGGGTGTGTTTCGCTTTCGGAGGCGCGATCCGTGAACCCATTCAGGACATAACACCCACCTTCTTGACCCCCCTCGTCCTCTCCACCCTTCGACAAGTGGATTCGCTGGCAAATCAGGTGAGGAAGAACCTACAAAATTCCATCAACGCCTTCGCCTTGGTTAGCCTGCATCATTGCCACGTATAGCATATCGCGACGCGTCAGGTAGTTATTGGCAATCCTCCCCTCCATCGGCTCCAGTTTGGGTGGTTAGTGCGCATCATTGCTGCCACTTTTGCATATCACGATCGCAGGAACAACGCTTTCGGGTGTGCGTCCCCTATCCAGGTTTAGTCTTTTTTTTTTTACGGCGCACCGGGAGATGGTATGAGTAATCCGCCCCTTCCTTGGCTCCAGTTAAGGTGGTGGGTTTTGACATGTCTGCATTCTTCTCACCCTTTTCTCTACTGCCCCTCCATTTTTTCTTTTCCGCACCCGCAAAGGGGATGTCAAGTGTAGCTTGAGCAACCTTGCTACGCCTGACATCTGGAAGATTCTGTGGCCCCGATACCTGCAGGACGGTCTGTGGCTATATATCTTTCACACCAGTTTCTTCTGTTCTTCACTGACATTGCCCTCGTTGGTTACACGATCTTCCTCCTGTTCACAAACTTGATTCAAGAGTTTCTTCCCCACGGACGTCTTTTCTAAAACAAGATGCACCCGTTGGTTTTCGATTTCTTTAATGTTTAAAATAAGATGACATTCTTGATTCTTTGCTAGCACCACCTTACACAGCTGTTGGCCCATTGCTGCTGCCATAATATGTACCCACTCTTGTCAGGTGTTAACGGAATCCGGGTGCATGGAAAAGGTAGCCCAGATGCCTGTGGTTTTGATTCCGGTCCATTTCGACCGAGAGCCCATAGTCCGGCAACCTTCTTGCCAGCGTTCCGTCGTCCTCCGGCCATTCATCACCCACGACTTCATGACCGGAATTCCAGCCCAGCCCGGCAAACACCT
Organism: Ceratothoa steindachneri; assembly: GCA_963969495.1. Taxonomy (NCBI): domain Eukaryota; kingdom Metazoa; phylum Arthropoda; class Malacostraca; order Isopoda; family Cymothoidae; genus Ceratothoa; species Ceratothoa steindachneri. Next base: position 123,603,821 of record OZ018326.1, read on the forward strand.
TCCAGTCAGGGTACGTCTCATCAACTCACTTTGAATCTTATTGTTATTAGTAGCATTCCTCGTCCATTGTACTTATTAAATTGAAGCTGGCTGTATGTGGGGCAGGAAAATTCTCATAACGTCCTCTAGGTTGGGTTGTAAAAGGCAACTAAACCCTGTATGTGGGGGCAGGAAGAGTCCCCACACCTTCGATGCGAATCGTAAATTGAGACTGAGCACTGATGAGGAGAATGCTGGCCTAGGAAACCGCCCCAGAAGGTGTTTGGTGGGGTTGTCATTAAGCCTGGCTAATCCGAGTCCTTGTGTGGAATATGTGAGAGATGTATGTAATGTGGGGACGATGGGAGATGCAGATGATTGCGCTGAGACAAACATTAAAGTTAATGAAAAGAGTTTGTATGGAATGTAGTGTGAACAGGTGTATGGTAGTGCTTTTAAATGAATAGTGGCACAATGGATTTGATAGATATGAATGTGCACGCTCAAGAAATATGGGGGCAAATTTGAGGTTTGTAAAAGTGAAATTGTACATGGTTGTAGTGTATGGACCCCATAAGGATAGAAGTGAAGCCAAGAAAGATAGGGGTTCTGGAATGACTTGGACGAGTGGTAGTGAAATTTGGTTGAGTATGAGTATGGAACTATCTGAACATATGATGGTGCTGTATAAGGTTGAAATTAGCCGTTGCATGGATGAGAAAGTTAAAAAAGAAACGAGAATGGGAAGTGAAAGGTTATCGAATTTAGAGAGATAGGGCCTTTTCTCTTGGCATGAGTGCAAATTAGGGGCTAGGTGGAAGTTTTGTTGCGCTTCCTCCTCTCTCCCTGTCGGGGCTACTTTATTTTTTTCCTCTACGGCTATCCCTTCAACCTTTTGTTACCTGCACTTGGTAGCGAGAGGAACTGTTCTCTTCCGGACCGACTTGACTTGAACTATGACAACCCCGTCCGGCCCCAGCTTAGCCTCTCTTCCTTCCTTCAAAACACTTGTTTCCTCTCTTTTCACACAACCTCTCCCACAACTTTCTCTGGTCAGCCTCTAATTTCACAGGGTAGATGCTGACCTTCCTTTCAGCCAACCGTCCCGCATCGGGGCTGAGGGGGTGGGGGACAATGTTCCCTAACCCCTGAGCTCCGGTCTGGGGTGGCTGGTTTTTAACTACCTGCTTCATCCCCACCCATACCTTCCTCACATCCCTTTTCCTCTCCTCTTCACAATCTATTAATTTTTACGCCGTGTCTAAGGTGGAGCCGCCATGCCGATGGACTGCCAGGCCACCAGGCGGGAGGGGTGGTCTTAAATGGCGGCGCCTGGCTCTGCCGGGCTTGTAAGCACCTTTCGCAGTGCGGGCTACTGCGAGAGGTGTGCGCGATTGCATCCCGTGTTTAAAAAAGGGTCACCATGCCCAATGATGATAAAAAAACAAAACAAACCCAACCCTCAACTTCCCCTGTTCCATCGACGGAGCCGCCCTCGGGCAGCTCCAGCAAAAAAATGGAGGTCCCCCCCCCTGTGCTTGCACAGAAGACCCTCCATATTTCTCTAACCGGAGAGGAGGCTTACTCCTCTCCTTCGCCTACGGGTGCAGGGGACTCCCCCTCACCCCCTTCTCTGGAGGTGCTTTCGGGCACCTCCCTTTTCCCAGCGGCAGTCCCCTCTTTTCTTTCCAAGGGGACTGCCAAGAAAGCCAGCAGGCAGCCCTTAGCCAGCCGCTCCCGATCAAAGCGGCTCGGTAGGGCAAACCCCCTTAGGGGGGAGAGGGAAGCCAGGCCCCTTCGGTCGCTTCCCTCAAAAGACCTGCTGGCAAGAATATTAAACCTTGCCGGGGTCAAGGCCTGTGCCTCCCCACTAAAGACTTATGACGCTGCCAAGGGGACCTGCGATGTCCTGGGAGGGGATGGCCAACTGGAGGCCTCTCCTGTGATAGACATGGTCCTTGAGGAAAACCAGCTTCAGACGGTAGGGCCTTCCATGGGGGGGAATCCGGGCTCGGCGCCAAGCACCGAACCCGAATCCGCCCCTATGCAAGGTCCTCAAACGGCTGGGGATTCTCAGGCAGTACAAGGAGGGGAGGGATCTCCTCCGGATGATGCCCCTGCGACCACCAGGACCTTCTCCATTTCGGAGAAGGACCTGGCTGAGGCCGGTCCATCTGGCCTGGGGGCTTCTACCGGCGGGGGTGAGAAGCGGGTTCATTCCCCGCCCTCCTCTCCAAAAAAGAAAAGGACGAAGAAGACTCGGGGCTCCTCTCCATCCGCGGGGGCTACGGGGACGGATGGGTCTGCTGCCAGTTAGGCAAGCGACCAAGCCAAGATCGGCACATCCGGGCCCTCTGCCCCCTGGGTATGGAGCTCCTGACGATGACAAAGACCAAAAGTGCACAGGGTGGAGCCTCGATGACATCGGGGCCCCTCAGATTGTGATCTATAGCGACTCACAAAGCGCCCTGAGTGCTCTCGGGGCATTGGAATCTCCGCATCCCCTGGTTCGCGAAATCCGTGACGCCACGGTTTTGGCGAGCCGGGCAGATGTCGAGATTATCTTCTGCTGGGTTCCTGGACATGTAGGAATTGCGGGGAATGAGGGCGCCTAAGAGTCTGCGAGGACTCTGCGACCGGACCAGCGTTTCGCTCTTCCTCACACTGACTACATGGCAGGAATACGGGCAGCTCTTCGGACTGCTTGGCAAAGAAGATGGGAGACGGTCGAGGGGAACTTAAAGTTGCGTGCCATTGCGCCGCGACTGTTCCCATGGACCTATCCCCCAATGCTGCGGCGGCTTCAGGTTGCTTTCTGTCGTCTTCGAATCGGACACACTCGTGTGACGCATGGCTACTTGATGGAGCGCTCGCCTGCGCCCTATTGCAACGACTGCGTCGTCCCCCAGATTGTTCGGCACATTCTTGTCGAATGTCCCAGTCTGGGTGATCTTCGCGCACGATACCTGTCCCGGTACCGGGATGGGCGGGGTCGCTACCGCCTGTCCCTTGTACTCGGGACGAGTGCGTGCACCATGACTAGTGGACTTATTGACTTTTTGGGGGAGGCTGGCCTTCTCCCTTTCATTTAACCCGGTTTGTTGTTGTTGTTGTTGTTATTGTTTTTTGTTATTGCTTCTTTATTGTTATTGTTATTTCTTTTTATTGTTTCCTGTTTAATTTTTAAAGTAGCCTAGAACTAGGCTGTTTGTTTACGGCGACTAATGCCTAAGTCGGCAGTCGCCAGATAGCCCCTTAATTAAAAAAAAAAAAAAAATTGAACTATGACACGGCCTCGGGAAGTTACTGTTCTTCCTCCACCTCGTTTCCTTTCAGCATTTTTTTTTTTTGCGACTCTCTCAGATGGCTGCCAGAAAGGAGAGAGACATAAACAGTGTTGGAGATGAGTTAGTTCGTGTAAAGAGAGGCATGATTGTTTATAGACACGCCACTCTTAGTGTGTAAGAAGTCCTGGACATGCAGTAAAGAACAGTGTTAGGAATCGCTTAAGGTGCAATAAGTGAACTTATAAGAAAAGAAACATGATTCTGAAGAATTGGATTCTTATTGCTTTGATTATATCACCCTCCCAAGTGAGGGATGTTATCTCAATTTTGCAATCCCCCTCAACTCTTTGCCTAGGTTTAAGGAACTGACTAGCTACGTCATGGCATGTCAGTAGAGGCTTTGGAACCTTTATATGTTAGCAACGCCCGCAGCAGGTCGCAAGAGACGAGGACTTGAGGCGTCCTGGGCACTGGGGCGCGATTAATGGGAAAATAGGTTTTGCCCCAATAACCCCTTCCCTTCGTGTAATGGGCTGACCACCTCGCTGCGGGCTTTCTCGGGTACAAAAAAAAAGAAGCTGTATTTCTTATGGTGGGTCGGCTTTGTCACAACAAATCTTCAGGTCTTTGCCGTCCTGTCGAGAATTAGTACGACCTATTAAGTAAATCCACCCTATCTCCCGGCCTCTCTGGCTGTTTGCTCGGTTAGGAGCTGTAGCCCTTGGGGAAAGACTGTCGCGGGGAACTTCCGCCGCATCAATAGCACGGTTGCTGAGGCCCTTTCTACTGCTCGGGGGATTTTAACTGTATACACCTACTCAGGCGATACTTCTCGATTAATCTCAGGGGTCAAGTCCTTGTCGAGCTGGAGATAAGTGTGTACCGGCAATCGAAGATCTCGGATGACTTTGACGAATACCGGAGGCTAGCCAGGAGAGTAAAGTCTAGCATAAGGGCGGCTAAGCGGGCTGAGGAACTCCGAGTGGCGAGACTCTGTAAAGAGAATCCCAAGGAGTTCTTTGGATATGTAAACAGCCGTAAACCAATCCGTCGAACGATTGGCCCTTTGAGGAATGTCGAGGAGACATTAAAGCATTCAGATGCAGAAAATGCTAACCTCCTCAACGACTACTTCTCTTCAGTGTTTACTGAAGAGTGTGGTCCCATCCCCCAGCCGACGGATTCCTACTTGGGGGGGAAAAGCTGGAGGATATGGACTTCACCGAAGGAGAAATCAAAAAGAAGATCATTGACCTAATGAAGAATAAGTCACCTGGCCCGGATGGGTTTCTACCTAAAGTGTTGAAAGAAGTGCGCGATCAAGTGTCACGACACCTGAGCGCAATCTTCAGCATGTCAATTCGGACCGAATGCGTTCCTAGAGACTGGCGTGAGGCGGAGGTGACTCCTATCTTCAAGAAAGGAGGTCGTAGCCAACCGTCGAACTACCTACCTATCAGTCTGACTTCGATAGTCGGTAAACTCATGGAAAGCATAATGGTGGAGAAAATGACTTCGCATTTAGAGTCGAACCTGCTACTGAGGAGTTCCCAGCACGGCTTCCGAAGGCAACGGTCATGCCTGACGAACCTTGTGGAATTCTTCCACTTCGTGTTCAGTGAGCACGATCGGGACAAGGCGGTGGATGTGGTGTACTTAGACTTTCAGAAAGCCTTTGACAAAGTACCACACCGCCGCCTTCTCCGGAAAGTGCGAGCGCTGGGCATAGACGGAAAAGTAGCCGGCTGGATCGAGAACTGGCTAAGTTGCAGACGGCAACGGGTGGTGGTGAATGGACAGGCTTCTGAGTGGGTGCCCGTTACTAGCGGGGTGCCTCAAAGGTTCTGTCCTGGGACCACTACTATTCATCATCTACGTCAACGACATGGACGGTGACATGGTTGCCAAGATTTCCAAATTTGCCGACGATACCAAGCTTGGTATGAACGTTGCAAAGGATGGAAATACTGCCCGCCTGCAGGAAGATCTTGGGAAGATTGGGGAGTGGTCGGACACGTGGCAAATGCCTTTTAACGTGGGCAAATGCAAAGTGATGCATATCGGCCACAGAAACCCCCAATCTCAGTATATCCTTAAGGGCACTGCTCTTGAATCCACCGACACTAAGAAGGACTTGGGTGTAACTATCACGAGTGGCCTCAAGTTCTCGAAACAGTGTATTGAGGTGGAGAAGAAAGCCCAAAGGATGTTAGGCTACATAAAGCGCCAGTTTGGATACCGTAATAGGGAGATAGTACTTTGTCTGTACAGCTCCCTCGTTCGGCCGCACCTGGAGTATGCCGGACAAATTTGGAGTCCTTCATTCCGAAAAGACATCGCGAGATTGCAACGCGTGCAAGCCAGGGCAACCAAACTGATTCCCTCTATCAGACATAAAAGTTAAGATAGATTAAGGGAATTAGATATGTTCTCGCTGGAGACCCGGAGACTACGTGGTCAGCTTATTGAAGTATTCAAAATACTTCGAGGCTTCGACAGACTCGACTACGGGGATATTTTCCAGCTCAGCGAGGGAAAAACAAGAAATCACGGCTTTAAACTTAAACTGAAGCGATACCACCGTGATATGTGTGGGAAATTCTTCACTTACAGTATCTGCGGTAGTTGGAACGCACTTCCGACGGAAGTTGTCAACAGTGAATCTGTTAACCATTTTAAGTTAAGACTAGATAAAGTCTTGCGAAATCGCCGTTAAGATCCTCGCGAGTGATCTTCGAGATTGCCAACGGACACCTTCGAAGATTGCGCCAAAAGTACCCTCCTTGTATGGACCTTAAAGTCTTCTAGGGTACTTATTTTCCTTGTAGCTCTCTCTCTCTCTCTCTATCTCTCTCTAAATATGGATGAGTTTACGCATCGCTCTCCGAGAACCGCTTCATTTTTCTGACTTGATCTATCTTTGTGCTTTCCGGATGCACTGCCTTATTTTGTGGAAGGTGGTCGATGACCTCCATGGTAGTGATCATTCTTTCGTTCAGATATCATTTTCTGAACCGGCGACGCCTGAAATATCCCACGTTGGTGCTTGGTGTAGTGGTCCGCATTTAAAAGAATGCCTGATTTCTCTGTCCAACTGGAGGAGTTTAGGTCGGTACATGATGCTGTTGAGTTCTCTGGCAACCTCATCGCCTAGCTACTATTCCTAGAACGTCCTGCCGTTTTACACGCCGATCGCTTCCGTGGTAGTCAGCCGAGTGCGAGATGGCCTTCAATCAGAAGAGTTATGCCTTCATGCGCTATAAGCCCCGCCCGGTGCATTTCTTCGAGCCGAGGCTAGGTTCTGCTATGTTTCAAAGCACACCTGCTGCTCTACCTGTTGAGTATCCGTTTCCTTACTTAATGGGAAGACATCCCTTGCAGAGGTGTGTGGAAGAGAGTCAAGGATTCAGAGCAAGGGTCTCGAAGGACCACCATCCCATTCTCCAGGAGAATGGGACCTCAATCTCACACCTCGCATCCGAGAGATGCACGTCATGATGTCGCTGAAGGGAGCCGACTGGACTTTACTTCCATAGGTGGAGAACCCTTCGACAATGGGTTTACATTGAGTGAGTTGCGTTCTGCTCTCGCTTTGCGCGTGGACGCCGCCCCTAGTCTGAGCGATGTCGCGTATGTCATTCTTCGACTCCTCGGTGAGCGAGGCGAGGCCTTTCTGTTAGATTTGTTTAACAGGATCTCCATGAGGATATCGTCCCAGACTCCTGACGAATGGCTACTCTGCTCAATTTTTGCAAACCTACGAGAGATCATTATCCCGCCAATTTCCGCCCACTCTCTCTAATCTCCTGCGTCTGCAAGTTGATGTGGAAATTGGTAAATGTTAGATTAGCCTTTTTTTTCTGGACAGCGGAGGCCACCTCTCTTATGCACAGTGCGGCTTGAGCAACTTCCACTTTACTGGAAAATGCTGCCTGCAGTGTTTTTCGATCTGGAGAAGTCGTATGATACCTCATGACGATACGATATCATGGAAACTGTCCACACGATAGGAGCAAGGGAACGCCTCCCAATCTTTATATCTCGAGTTTTTGCCAGATTTTCTATTCAGCGTACGGGTGGGTGAGCCCTATCTGCCTCAATGTTGCAGGCAGAGGTTGTCCCCCAGGGAAGTGTCCTCAGTGTCACACTGCCCTGAGCATCAACGGTATCACTTCAGCGTCGTTACCGCTTCGGAGACCGGATTGGGATCTTAAGCGATTCACAAGGCTCCCTGAGTGCTTTCGTGGTATTGCAGTCTCCACACCCTCTAGTTCTCGGTATCAGTGACGCCACGGTTGCCGCGACCCGGGTGGATGTCGAGATTATCTTCTGCTGAGTTCCAGGACATGGATTTGCGGGGATTGAGGTGCGCCAATGAGTCCTTGAGAACTGGGTGACCAGACCAGCGTTTCGCTCTTCCTTACACCGACTACATGGCAAGAATCAGGGCAGCCTTCCGGGCTGTTTAGCAAAGAAGATGAGAGACGGCCGATGGGTACTTCAAGTTGCGTGCGACTGTTCTCTGCACCGCCATTTGATGAAGCGGTCGCTTGCCCTTTATTGTGACGACTGCGTTGTCCCTCAGACTATTTGTGCACGTTAATTATCCCGGTGCCGCGATGAGCGTGGTCGTTACCGCTTGTCCCTCTCGCATGGAACGAGTTCGTGCACAGACCTGTGGATTATCTGATTTTATTGACTCTGGTATTGGTTGTCCTCTCCGGTGAAGAAGGGAAGCGTGCTTCCCTCTGACGCCGAAGCGGGCTTCCTTTTCTCTGCTTTTTGTTTGGTTTAGTTTTGTTTGTTTTTTAATGGAGTCTAGTAGTAAGCTAAAATTGATTATTGCTACTTATTCCCTGTTTAGCAGTCGCCAGATGAGCGCCATAAAGAAAATAGAGAAATTAGAGCGTATCAGAGTATGCTTGAGAGTAATTAAGTGTGAGTATGGTGATAGGGCAAATGTCAGAAAATCCAGGGAGGCTGTAATATGTATGGGAGTGTCTTAACTGGTACGAGAAAGCAAAATTCTGATTGGTGGAAACAGGATTTAAGCGTGTAGTGGAAAGCATAAATAATACATAGCTACCAATTCTTAATAGTGCAAATGAGCATGAAAAGGAAAGTGAAAAGCGGAATAGGAAAGCAGCAAATGAAGCATTTGAACATAAGATGGAGGAGGTCCTCGGTGAGAAGCTATTCTGAAAGGAAGGGTGAAGAACCCGGAAAACAATTGTTGTGAACGTCAATGACAAGAATGTCACGGTATTTGTGTGCAATGAGGATGGCCAAAATACTTTTATGTAAATTAAAAACAGAAATACTATTAGGAGAACTGTGCGCCCTTGTCGAAGGATGACAAAAATAGATTGAATTATTAAGCCGCCCTTACGCACATGTAGAGCTGTTTCAGCGCTTTGGCATCCTCTCCTGCCCCTGCCGGGGATTTATCCCCCGAGGGAATCCCTCCCGCTCCCACACACACTTATCCCCTTTTCTCCCAAACATAATTCACACCATCATCAATCCAGCCTTTGATTCAGCAGGACAGTCGTATATTCATTTCCATTCTCTTACTGCCCCTACCACCCCTTAGAAACACTTCCACTCACAACTTAAATTACTCGCATCTCTCCCGTAAGGTGGCCATCCACCTTACTGAACTGTCCCTTACCGTACAGGGTTATCCCAAAGATCCAGCACTCCCTGTTGAGGGTTGTGCATGTGTTAGGTTGTGTTAGCGGATGTAAGTGTGTGTGGGGGGGGGAGGGACCCGGGTGTGATAGCGGTGGAGTTTCTCTTCTGGCAAGGTGTCTGGTGAGGCCGGCGTTTATGAGATGAGCCAGATATTGGATGGCTCGCGTATTATGTGATCTGAGGGTGTAGTATAATGACCTTGTGTTTTTCGTGGTGGTTGGTACCTGCCTTGCATGTAGTGAGAAGGGTGTCTCGTGTGTTGGCTGTGCTTCCTCGCACGATATAACCACCACTAAAACATTTATTCTTCTAACTCAATCATTCCTCACTCGTCCTTCTCCCGACCAACAACCCTCTCAAATCTTCCATCACTCTCACTTACGATCTTTCTTTCTCACATACACTGAGGTTAATAGCAGCATATTCTCACGCAACTTTTAGCACATTTCGCCTTCAAGACTTCAGCATTCCCTAATGCTTTAGATTCGTTCACAATTCGTCTGCCAGGCAGTGGACAGTGTATTAGGGTAATGCCCTTGATTGTAACTAAATCCCGGAAGGGACGCCACGCCCTTCCAGTCTCTATGCCCGCAGGAGGACCTCCGGCTTTATATCTTCCACTATTTTCACTTCTACTTTACTTACTTTTTTGCGTGATAGGCCCTCGTTGCTATTGAGCTTTAAATTCAGGTGATCCCCCCCTCGACGCTCGTATATCCTCTTCACCCCAGCTCAGATAATTTTCAATCAACCTCATTCACACCAGACATCTTTTACACACACAGTCATTCCTCGCTATCCACCTTTCACACAACTAGCATCAATCTCCCTCACTGTCAAAACCGTCCCCTAACATTTCTAAATACTTTTTTTGTAATGTATAGTCGAAGTTGTTATTCCTTTTCCCGTCTTTATTTTTCAGGTTATTACAAAAATGGTTTCCGAAATAGTCGGAGTGCCTGGAATCAGTCGGGTTTTGTACGACCTCACTTCAAAGCCACCTGGAACTACCGAGTGGGAATGATGATAATACTGTGTTTATAACGGGAATAATTTACTTTTTTTTTTTAAGTGGGACAACTATTTATAAAAAGTTTAAATTATGCCTTTGTAAATTGTTTGCTTTCTCCAAGTACCTTTATATTTTCTTCCTTTGAAGTGATAATAATATTAAATTTTAAACCTACAAGCTGCTTGCATTATCCCCTTTGAATTTCATAGGTTGACCATGTCTAGGGCCTGTACCCAGGACCAGCGGTTTCAATGAACACGGCCGACAGGATGGGTTCTCTCAGAGATCCAGCAGCATTTCGTTTTGCATCTGCTTCCTCGTCTCAGTGGTATGGTAAAATCGACACGGGTGTTCATAGGTGTCTATTTGGTATGGTGACCGCATCGGAAGATAGCCAGGGCAGCCTGTGTGTCGTGTTTCTTCAGGATCTATAAATGATGGAATAAGGTTTATGAGATAGTTTGAACTCACTTTGGAAGGCTTGATGTGCTGACCTGTTGGAGGCATGGTTGCAGGATGCCATTGATGTAGCGGTTACCTGGGGTCCTACTTTCGCAGAGGATGGTACGGGTATTTCCTGTAGCGGTATGGGTGTCTGGTTTCGGCAGATTTACGAGGGGAGGTCAATAAGTTTTGCGATCGGTAGGGCAAAACAGAGAAAGTGGGATGGGTGTTTGTGGGGGTGTTAGGACAAGTTATGACAAGTCAGGACCTGCAGCCGCACGCTCCTGCTTCGTCTATTTAAGAAGCAGTAATTGATCGCAGATCGTCAGTCACAAATTTTTCAACAATGGAGAAGGTTGAGCACCGCGCAGTGATCAAATTTTTGACCAAGGAAGGCAAGAATGCAAAAGAGATCCATGAACGCATGGTTGCAGTGTACACCGACACCGCCCCTTCCTATGCAACCATTGCTCGCTGGAATAGGGAGTTCCGCCATGGTCGTGAGTCCCTTGAAGATAACGCCCGTCAGACGTGACCAACGAGGAGAATGTGGCTCGTGTGGAGAGGATGATCCTCGAAGATCGAAGAAATCGATCGAGAACTAGGAATATCACATGGAAGTGTTATCAACATCATCCACGACAATTTGGCCATGACCAAGGTCTCTGCCCGTTGGGTCCCTAGAAACCTCACGCCCCATGATCGACCTCAACGTCGTCAAAGTCCACAAGGCCAGAGTTGCAAAAACTGCCCTGCGCGAGTGCGGATTCGAGGAGCTCAACCATTTCCCCTGCATTCCAGATCTGGCCCCTAGTGACTACTTTTTATTCCGCCAGCTCAAGGCTGCACTGCGTGGACGCCGGTTTGGGGACGATGAAGATGTCCAGCTCGCCGTCCAGGAGTGGATTGAACAGCAGTCGGGAATTCGAAGCCTCAGGGATAAGTGGCGCAAGTGCATTGAAGTCGAAGGTAGTTATATTGAAAAATAATAAAACACTTTTCCTTATATCCGAATTGCAAAACTTATTGACTGCCCCTCGTATAAGTTACGGCACCCGTCCTTTTTCTACCGTAAGGAAAGTTCCCCTCGACCCGATAATGAAATTGCATACCGAAGGCACACAGTTTTTTGGCCTCATCCAGCGATCGGAGAAACCGTACTTAGTCTGATATAAGTATCCCATTGGCAAGTTTCCAGACGGAAGAGGCTGGATATGTTGTGCTGAGAATACGGGAATAAAAGAGCGTAGTTATGATTGGCTCTGTGCATATTGACGCGAGTGAGAGCTTTCCAAGAGGAGCAGAGGTATGCCCTGCCTTCGCCATTACCGGCTCATTCTGGGATTGAAGCGGATCGGTACCTAGGAGTTAGAAATCCAACATCATCCACAAAGTCAGATAATGTTTTATGGTCACTATTTTCGTTTCGGACTTGATTTTTTTAACTAGGTTGTTACAAATGCACCCCATACAATGCCTCGTTAATCTTCTAGTATGCTAAACTGTGTGGATATGAGACCTGGTGCAAAACTCATACTGGCGTAGTGGAGTAACTACTAGTTGTACGCCGATAGATGTGGGGGATACATTGTGTGCTTTATTTGTTTGAATCAATCAAAAATGAAGATGGAGGGGCGCAGGGTGTTTGATATCGTGACTCGGATCTGATTTTTATCAAGAGATAGAAAAAACTTAAAACATGCGGATGTAGAAGCTACCGTGAATAGAGTTGGGTTCCTAGACATATAGTGAATGAGCACGCCAGAGTCGGCGAGGATTCTACGACCAGAGTAGCGTTTTTCTTGCTCACACCGAATACCTGGCTGGAATCATGGAATAAGGTAGTAGACGGCCGAGGGGAACTTAAAGTTAGGTGCTATTGCGCCTCAATTGTCCGCATGGACCTAACCCCCCACCCCCCATGCCGCGACGACTTTCAGGTCGCTTTCTGCGGTTTTCGAATTAGTCACTGCGTTGACTGCGTTCTCCCCAGACTCCGGCACATTAATGTTGAATCTCCCAGTGTGGGTAATTTCGCGCACGTTACCTGTCCTGGTACGGGGTCGCTACCGGGTAAGCGAGGCATGGCCTTTCTCTTAGATTTGTTCAACAGGATCTAGGTGGAGGGTCTCCTAACGAATCGCTACTGTGCTCGCCTTTCGCAAACCGGGTAGAGATAACTCTACTCCGGCCGGTTTCCGCCCAATCTCTAACCTCTTGCGTGTGCAAGTTGATGGAGAAATTGGTAAATATTAGATTAGCCTTTTTTCTGGACAGCGGAGGCCATCTGTCTTCTGCACAGTGCGGCTTCCGCAAGTTCTACTCCACGTCAGATGCTCTGCTCCGACTGGAAAATGCCGTCTGCGAAGCATTCCTTCGTAGACAGCACCACGCCACAGTGTTTATCGATCTGGACAAGGCCTATGATGCCACATGGCGATACGGTATCATGGAGACTCTTCACACGATGGGGGCGAGGGAGCGCCTCCCAATCTTTATATCTGAATTTTTGCGAGATCGTCGATTTTGTGTACGGAGGGGGGGAGCGCTCTACTGCCCAATGGCCCCGTAAGGGGCGCGGCGATTTGCCATCCTGGCCGCCGTGCTGACGGGATCCAGCGCTCCGTCCGGCCCCAGCTTAGTCTCTCTTCCTTCCTTCAGATAGCCCGATTTCTCCCCTACCTCGTCGCTTTTCATACAACTTCTCCCACAACTTTCTCTGGTCAGCCTCTAATTTCACAGGGTAGATGCTGACCTTCTTCTCAAGCCAACCACCCCGGATCGGGGCTGAGGGACAAGGGGACATTGTTCCCTAACCCCTCAGCTCCGGTTCGGGATGTTTTTTTTTTAACAACCTGCTTCATCCCCACCCATACCTTCCTCACATCCCTTTTCCTCTCCTCTTCAAAATCTATCTTTTTTACGCCGTGTTCAAGGTGGAGCCGCCATGCCGAAGGACTGCCAGGCCACCAGGTGGGAGGGGTGGTCCCAAATGGCGGCGCCTGGCTCTGCCGGGCCTGTAAGCACCTCTTGCAGTGCGGGCTACTGCAAGAGGTGGTGAGCGATTGCATCCCGTAAAACAAAGAGGGTCACCATGCCCAATGATGAAAACAAAAAACATCTCCCCTTAATCCCCCCTAAAACAACGGAGCTGCCCTCGTGCAGCTCCACAGAAAAGATGGAGGTCCCCCTCCTTCCTGTGCTTGCGCAGGGGACCCTCCATACCTCTTTAACTGGAGAGGAGGCTTACTCCTCTCCTACGCCTACGGATGTAGGGGACTTCCCCTCACCCCCTTCTCTGGAGGTGCTTTCGGCCACCTCCCTATCTCCAGCGGCAGTCCCTCCTTTGCTTTCTAAGGGGACTGCCAAGAAAGCCAGCAGGCAGCCCATTGCCGACCGCCCCTCGTGCAAGCGGCTTGGTAGGGCAAACCCCCTTAGGGGGGAGAGGGAAGCCAGGCCCCTTCGGTCGCTTCCCTCAAAAGACCTGCTGGCAAGAATATTAAACCTTGCCGGGGTCAAGGCCTGTGCCTCCCCACTAAAGACTTATGACGCTGCCAAGGGGACCTGCGATGTCCTGGGAGGGGATGGCCAACTGGAGGCCTCTCCTGTGATAGACATGGTCCTTGAGGAAAACCAGCCTCAGACGGTAGGGCCTTCCATGGGGGGGAATCCGGGCTCGGCGCCAAGCACCGAACCCGAATCCGCCCCTATGCAAGGTCCTCAAACGGCTGGGGATTCTCAGGCAGTACAAGGAGGGGAGGGATCTCCTCCGGATGATGCCCCTGCGACCACCAGGACCTTCTCCATTTCGGAGAAGGACCTGGCTGAGGCCGGTCCATCTGGCCTGGGGGCTTCTACCGGCGGGGGTGAGAAGCGGGTTCATTCCCCGCCCTCCTCTCCAAAAAAGAAAAGGACGAAGAAGACTCGGGGCTCCTCTCCATCCGCGGGGGCTACGGGGACGGATGGGTCTGCTGCCAGTTAGGCAAGCGACCAAGCCAAGATCGGCACATCCGGGCCCTCTGCCCCTTGGGTACGGAGCTCCTGACGATGACAAAGACCAAAAGTGCACAGGGTGGAGCCTCGATGACATCGGGGCCCCTCAGATTGTGATCTATAGCGACTCACAAAGCGCCCTGAGTGCTCTCGGGGCATTGGAATCTCCGCATCCCCTGGTTCGCGATATCCGTGACGCCACGGTTTTGGCGAGCCGGGCAGATGTCGAGATTATCTTCTGCTGGGTTCCTGGACATGTAGGAATTGCGGGGAATGAGGGCGCCAAAGAGTCCGCGAGGACTCTGCGACCGGACCAGCGTTTCGCTCTTCCTCACACCGACTACATGGCAGGAATACGGGCAGCTCTTCGGACTGCTTGGCAAAGAAGATGGGAGACGGTCGAAGGGAACTTAAAGTTGCGTGCCATTGCGCCGCGACTGTTCCCATGGACCTATCCCCCAATGCCGCGGCGGCTTCAGGCTGCTTTCTGTCGTCTCCGAATCGGACACACTCGTGTGACGCATCGCTATCTGATGGAGCGCTCGCCTGTGCCCTATTGCAACGACTGCGTCATCCCCCAGACTGTTCGGCACATTCTTGTCGAATGTCCCAGTCTGGGTGATCTTCGCGCACGATACCTATCCCAGTACCGGGATGGGCGGGGTCGCTACCGCCTGTCCCTTGTGCTTGGGACAGATTCGTGCACACTGACTTGTGGACTTGTTGACTTCTTGGGGGAGGCCGGCCTTCTCCCTATTATTTAAGCAAGGTTTGTTTGTTTTTTTTGTTGTTTTTTTGCATTTGTTTTGTTTTTTGTTTGTTTGTTTTTTTCTTTAGTTGCACGCTCCTGCGCCGGGGGGACCTCTCCCCGACGCACCAGCTTGCTTCCTTTCCCCCTTTTGTGGTGTTGTTTTTTTTTTTCTCTTTAATTTCATTTTAAAGTAGCCTAGAACTAGGCCAGTTTTAATACGGCGACTAATGCCCAAGTAGGCAGTCGCCAGATGAGCTCTTAAAAAAAAAAAAAAATCGGGGCCCCTCATTCAGAGGTTACCTGGCGTTTTCGAGCCCGCTGGCTTCAAACGCTTCCTCGTTATTCGCTCCACTGATGGCACCATCTTGTCCAAGGGCAACATGATCCAT
This sequence comes from Ceratothoa steindachneri, assembly GCA_963969495.1. Lineage (NCBI taxonomy): Eukaryota > Metazoa > Arthropoda > Malacostraca > Isopoda > Cymothoidae > Ceratothoa > Ceratothoa steindachneri. The sequence continues at coordinate 123,619,370 of OZ018326.1, forward strand.
CAGAGGAGAGGATTAGCTAGTGCAATTGGTAGAGAGCCGAAGGTGACCCGTTTCTCGGACGGGAGCCTTCTGGCGAATGCGGCGAATCCCGCCGAGGCGGCCAAGATAAGTGCTCTTCGGACACTTCATGGCACCCGGGTGAGTGTGACGCCGCACTCTACCATGAACTTTGTGAAGGAGTAGTTTATGCGAGGGAACTCGCTGAATACTCCATTGAGGACATCACCCTAGAGCTGGCCGACCATGGGGCGGTCAAGGTCGAACGTGTGATGAGAAAACAGGGAGGGGCCTCGAGACCCACCCCTACACTCTTCGTCACGTTCGACTGTGACAAGCTCCCTGAGTCGGTGCGTGCCAGTTGGTACCGCTACCGCGTGAAGGCATTCGTGCCACTGCCGCGGCGGTGCTATTACTGTCACCGCTTCGGCCATACGAATCACTCATGTAGACGTGCAAAGTCGGGGTCACCCGAAGTATGTGTAAATTGCTCCAAGGTCGCACACGATAAGTCCAAATCGTGTGTGGCCAAGTGTGTCAATTGCAGAGAGCCGCACCCTGCTTCTTCGAAGCAATGTGGTGCATATCTCCTGGAGAAAGAAATCCTGGCCGTTCAGGCCCAGGATCGACTCTCATTCCGCGAGGCTATGGACTTGGTCCTGGCGCGCCCGGCTCTGCCTGGGACGTCATATGCCTCAATAGTTAGAAAGGCACCCTCTGCTCCTGGCCCATCCAGGCCAACGAGCACGTTTGTTTCCGCGCCCATTTGGAGCCCTCCTGCGGGCTCTACCCAACCCGGGCGCTCCCCTGGTAAAGCTGGCGGCAAAAAGGGTTCATACCCAGCCCCGGCTAAAACCAGGGCTCCCCCCTCTTCCCCCACCGTGACCGTTTCCCGTAAGGCGAAACGGCCACGCGCTTCCACCGAGTCGTTAGACTCACAGGAGGCAACACCCCTGAAGATGGTCGCTAGGCCATCTTCCGGGGTTCCTAAAGCTGTTCCCCGAAAGGAGGACAGCAACAAAGGAGCTTCGGCCCCGAGGTGGAGCGAGTGACTCGGAGACGGTGGTTCCTCGAAAAGAGGGCCGCCCGCCTCCGAAGCCGCAACGCCCGCCTAAGGTTTCGAGGCGGAGAGAGGAAAAGACTCGCATGGCGAGCCCAACCTCCTCCAATAAATCCTCGAAGGCGACAGCACTTTGTCCGGCCAACAGCGCCCGGGGTTCTGCCCCCGGGAAGCGTACGGCCATTCCCGTGAGGGTCTTCAGTTCGAGGAGGGCCCCCGTGTCTCCTCCGAGCTAGGCCTGGAGGGCATATTCCTTCAATGGAATTGCCGTGGACTCCGGGCCAACTGCTAGGAGCTGTGGAGGCTCGTCTCATCCCGTTCCCCGTTAGCTATCGTTTTGCAGGAGACCATGCTAGGCGCGTGCCCCATGCCCGCCCTTCTGGGGTATAAGGGTCTTGTGACCCCACCACCGCGGGATGGCCGGGCTGGGGGATGCGCGGTTTACACCCGGCATTATGTTTCCGTTCTTCCTTTCTCTTTAGATACCTCCTTTCAGGCAGTGGCTGTGCAGCTGCACCTGGATAGGAGGTATACTCTGATTTCTGCGTACATTCCACCGTCAGCTGACTTCGACGCGGGAGACTTCCGCCGCGTCGTGGCACGGTTGCCGAGGCCCTATCTCTTGCTTGGAGATCTGAACGGCAGGCATCCTCTCTGGGGAGATTACTCCATAAATCCCAGGGGACAAGTCCTTGCCGATCTGATCGAAGAGCTTGAGATAGGTGTCCTAAACGTGGATGAGTTTACGCATCACTGTCCGAGAACCGCTTCATTTTCTTGCCTCGACCTATCTTTGTGCTCTTCGGATGCACAGCCTGATTTTGATTGGGAGGTGGTCGATGACCTCCATGGTAGTGATCACTTTCCCATTCAAATATCATTTTCAGGGCAACTGCCGCCTGAGAGACCACTTCGGTGGTGCTTGGCGCGGGCGCGGGCGCGGGCGCGGGCGCGGTGGCCTGCATTTCAGGAAATGACTGAATTCTCAATCTCAGTCGAGGAGTTTAGTTCGGTAGATGAGTCCGTTGAGTTCTTCTCCGGCAACCTCATCGCCGTGGGCCTGACTACTATTCCTAGGACGTCTGGCCGTTTTGCACGCCGACCACTCCCATGGTGGTCGGCCGAGTGTGAGACGGCTCTCAAACAGAAGCGTTATGCCTACATGCGCTATAAGCGCCGCCCGAACGATTTCACTGTCGCTGAATTTCGTCGGGCTAGGGCTAGGTTCCGGTATATTTCGAAGCACGCCCGCCGCTCTTCTTGGCGGGCATACGTGTCTTCACTTAACGGGAAGACCCCTTTAGCTGAGGTGTGGAAGCGAGTCAAAAGGATTCGGGGCAAGTTCTCGCAGGACCCCCCTCCCGTTCTCCAGGAGAATGGGACCGCAATTTCGGACCCCGCGTCCGTGGCGGAATCCTTAGCGACCGCTTTTTCCGCATTCTCTAGCCGTGATGCTGCTCCGCCAGCATTCAATGCACGTCGTGATGTCGCAGAAGGCCGCCGGCTGGACTTTACCTCCAGAGGCGGAGAACCCTTCAACGACAAGTTTACCGTGAGTGAGTTGCGTTCCGCTCTCGCTTCGTGCGCGGACATCGCCCATGGTCCGGACGATGTCCCGTACGCCATGCTTCGACACCTGGGTGAGCGAGGCATGGCCTTTCTTTTAGATTTGTTCAACAGGATCTGGGTGGAAGGTCTTCTCCCAGACTCCTGGCGAATCGCTACTGTGCTCGCCTTTCGCAAGCCGGGGAGAGATCACTCTACTCCGATCGGTTTCCGCCCAATCTCTCTAACCTCTTGCGTGTGCAAGTTGATGGAGAAATTGGTAAATGTTAGATTAGCCTATTTCCTGGACAGCGGAGGCCATCTGTCTTCTGCACAGTGCGGCTTCCGTAAGTTCCACTCCACGTCAGATGCTCTGCTCCGACTGGAAAATGCCGTCTGCGAGGCTTTCCTTCGTAGACAGCACTACGCCACGGTGTTTTTTGATCTGGAGAAGGCCTATGATACCGCATGGCGATACGGCATCATGGAGACTCTCCACACGATGGGGGCGAGGGGACGCCTCCCAATGTTTATATCTGAATTTTTGCGAGATCGTCGATTCCGCGTACGGGTAGGGGGAGCCCTCTCCGGCCCAAAGGAGCAGGAAGAGGGTGTTCCGCAGCCAAGTGTCCTCACTGTCACACTCTTTGCCCTGAGCATCAATGGCATCACCTCAGTGCTGCCGGAAGATGTTCTCGCTACGCTCTACGTGGACGACGTTTCGATTTCTTTTGGCGCGGCCCAGATGCCAACTCTGGAGCGTCGACTCCAACAGGCATTGAACCGCGTCTCTCGCTATGCCGAAGCGCACAGGTTTCGGTTTTCTTTGGCCAAGACTAAGGTGGTGCACTTCTGCCACCATCCACGGCTTCACCCCGACCCAGATTTGTTTCTTAAAGGGGTGCGCCTGGATGTGGTTGAGTCGCACCGTTTCCTTGGTCTTGTATTCGACCGACGCCTCACCTGGGAGGCCCATATTCGCAGCCTTAGGGTCTGTTGTACCCGCGCCATGGACATTCTCCGTTCCGTGACATTCAGCGCTCGGGGCGCTGATAGGGCTACTGCCTTACTTTTTTATCGATCCTTTATTCGCTCTAAGCTCGACTACGGATGCGAGTTTTATGCATCCGCAGCTGAGCGTTTATTGCGGAAGGTGGATTTGATCCACCACACCGGCCTTCGCCTTGCGCCCGGTGCCTTCCGCACTTCCCCCATTGAGAGCCTGTTGGTCGATGCTGGGGAGATGCCACTCGCTCTGCGCCGCGTGCAGTGCATCACTCGCCTGTACACGCGAGCCCGGCGCCTCCCTCAGTCGCCAACAGCTCTCACTGCATCCGCAGCTGATCTCGATGGTGCCTATGCCGCCGAGAGACGCCAGTCATACCCTAAGCCCTTTGGGTTTAGGGCCAGGAAACTCCTTCGAGAGGTAGATATAGCTCTCGGGCCGGTGGCGCCCCTAGTTCTGCCCAGGACGCCACCCTGGAGGGTACCACATTTGGCTATTTGTTGCCACGCCTCTGCTCTCGAAGCTTGTACAGCGCCGGGAGTGTTGCGTTCGACCTTTTTGGAGCACACATCCTGTCACGCTGGAACCGTGCCAGTGTATACGGATGGCTCCAAGTCCCAAGAGGGGGTCGGCTTCCACGCCGTATTCCCTCTGTTTGAAGTCAGCGGGGCTTTACCAGGCGCTGCGTCTGTCTTCACGGCCGAGCTGGTGGCAATACACCACTCGGTACGGGAGATTACGTGACGTGCCCGGTTCGGAGACCAGATTGTGATCTATAGCGACTCACAAAGCACCCTGAGTGCTCTCGAGGCATTGGAATCTCCGCATCCCCTGGTTCGCGATATCCGTGACGCTACGGTTTTGGCGAGCCGGGCGGATGTCGAGATTATCTTCTGCTGGGCTCCTGGACATGTAGGAATTGCGGGGAATGAAGGCGCCAACGAATCCGTGAGGACTCGGCGACTGGACCATCGTTTCGCTCTTCCTCACACCGACTACATGGCAGGAATACGGGCAGCTCTTCGGGCTGCTTGTGAAAGAAGATGGGAGACGGTCGAAGGGAACTTATAGTTGCGTGCCCTTGCGCCGCGACAGTTCCCATGGACCTATCCACCAATGCTGCGAAGGCTTCAGGTTGCTTTATGTCGTCTCCGAATTGGACACACTCGCGGGACGCACCGCCATTTGATGGAACGCTCTCCTGCGCCCTACTGTGAAGACTGCGTTGTCCCCCAGACTGTTCGGCACATTCTTGTTGAATGTCCCAGTCTGGGCGATCTCCGCGCACATTACCTGTCCCGGTACCGGGGTGGGCGGGGTCGCTACCGTCTGTCCCGTGTACTCGGGACGAGTTCGTGCACATTGAGTGGTGGACTTATAGACTTTGGGCGAGAGGCCGGCCTTCTCCCCTTTATTTAACTAGTTGGTTTTTTTTTTTGTTGGTTTTGGTTATTTTAGTAGGTCGCATGTTCCTGCGCCGAGAGGAGGCGGACCTCCCCCCGACGCTGGAGCTTGCTACCTGCTTATTGCCTTTTTCCTTTTTTTGTGGGGGAGGGAGGTAGGGGGGATCTTATTTTAAAGATACCTAGTACTAGGCAGTGTTGAATACGGCGACTAATGCGCAAGTAGGCAGTCGCCAGATGAGCTCATTATATTTTTTTTTTAAAAGTCGCTATTGCTTGTCTGTTGTAATCGGGACCAGTTTGTACACACAGACCTATGGACTAATTGACCTCGTGGAAGAGGCTGTCCTCCCTTATTTTATTCGGTTCTCTGGTGTTCGGTGTGTGCTCCCGCGCTGAGCGTGCTTCCTTTTTTTCTTTTTATTTAGCCTAGTATTAGGCTATGAGATTACAGCAACTTTTGCCCTTCTAGGCAATCTCCAGGTGGGTTTTTAACAACCTGCTTCATCCCCACCCACACCTTTCTCACATCCCCTATGTTTCTCCTTTCACTGTCTCTCGATTCTACGCCGAGCCTAAGGGGGGGGGGTGCCATGCCGATGGGCTGGCAGGCCACTAAGCGGGAAGAGTGGCCTCAAATGGCGGCAGCTGGCTTTGCCGGCCCCGTGTTCACTCCTCGCAGAGCGGGCTACTACTTGAGGTGAATAGCGCTTGCCTCCCGTGTCACTAATAGGGTCACCATGACCATGAATGAAAATTAAAAAACAAAAAAATATCTTCCTTCACCAGCGACGTAGCCACCTTCGGGCAGCTCCAGTGAAATAAAATGGAGCCCCCCCCCCCACGTGCTTTCGCAGGATAACCTCCAAAACTTCAACCGGAAAGGAGGCTTACTCCTCTCCTATGCTTAAAAGTGCAGGGATTCTCCCACTCACCTCCTTCTCTGGAGTCGCCCTTCCTCTTTACAGTGGCAGTCCCCCCCTCCCTTTACTTTCCCAGGATACTGCCAAAAAAACACCCTACCGGCCCATATTTAACCGCTCCCGGTGGGAGCTGCTCGATAGGTTCAACCCCCTTAGGGGGCGGCGAGGAATGACAGTGCCTGAGCCCTCTAAAGTTCTGCTGGCGTGCATATCGAGCTTACAGGGGGTCACTATACGTGCCCCCCTCTCTTCCCCAACGGATTCTAGCTCGTCGGCCCAGAATAGAATATAAGGTACCTTGAAGTTAACTCGTGATGTCTTGGGTGGGGGGGGACACATGGAGGCAACCCCCTAGGTGACCAAGCCCAAGACGATAGGATCTTTCATCGGTTCGAACACGGGCTCGGTGCCACTGTAACAGCCAAGGCATTCTCCATTTCAGAGAAGGATCTTGCTGAGGCCGGTCCATCTGGCCTAGGGGTTCCTGCCGGTGGAGGGGAGAAGCGGATTAATTTCCCGCCCTCCTCTCCCCAAAAGAGGAGAAATAGAAAAAAAGAAGAGTTCCTCTCCCTCCGCGGGAGTCACGGGAACGAACGGGGCCGCTGCCATTTCGGTATGTGACCAAGCTAAGATCGGCACGTCCGGCACTGGTGCTACCTCTGGTGGGTAGTCCCAGACTAAGCCTAAAAGTGCCCATATCGGAGCCTTCATTATGTCGGGGTCCCTCATTCAGAGGTTACCTGGCGTTTTCGAGCCTGCTGGCTGCAAACGCCTCCTCGTTATTTGCTCCACTGATGGCAGCATGTTAGCTAAGGGCAACATGGTAAAGAGCCGAAGGTGACTTGTTTCTCAGACTGGAGCCTTCTGGCGAATGCTTCGAATCATTCCGAGGCGGCCATGATTAATGCCCTTCGGACACTTGATGGCACGTCGGTGAGTGTGACGCCGCACTCTACCATGAGCTTCGTGAAAGAAGTGGCTTATGCGAGGAAAATCGTGGACTACTACATAGATGACATCACCTTATAGCTGGTGACCATACAATAGCCATGATCCAAAGTGTGATGAGAAAACAGGGATGGGCCTAGAGACCCACCCCTATACTTTTCGTCACGTTCGACTGTGACAAACTCCATGAGTCGGTGCGTGCCGGTTAGTATCGCTACCGCGTGGAGCAATTCGTGCCACTTCCGTGGAGGTGCTATTACTGCCACCACTTTAGAAATACAAATCGCTCCTGTAGACCTGCAAAGTTGGGGTTACCCGAAGTCTGTGTAAGTTGCTCCAATGCCGCACACTATAAGTCCAAATCGTGTGTGGCCAAGTGTGTCAATTACGGAGAACAGCATCACGTATCTTTGAAGCAATGTGGTGCGTATCTCCTTGAGAAGGAAACCCTGGCCGTTCGTGCACAAGATCGTCTCTCATTTTGCGAGGCTAAGGACTTGGTCCCGGCGCTCCCTAGGACGTCTTATGCCTCAATGTTAAAAAAGGCACCCTTCGAAAACTTTCTGCAGATTCTACCCACCCCGGGCGCTGCCCTGGTAGAGCTGGCTGCACAAAGGGTTCACACCTAGCCCCGGCTAAAATCCAGGGCTCACCCTCCTTCCCCCATCGTGATCGTTACCCGTAAAGCGAAACAGCGGCGCGACTCCACCGAGTCATTAGACTCACAGGAGGCAGTACCCCTGAAGTTGGTTGTGAGGCCTTCTGCCGGGATTTCTAAAGCTGCCCTCCCCCAAAGGAGGACAGCACTAAAGGAGTTTCGGCTCCTACGCCTACACCGAGTGCTAGGCTGGGTGACTCGAAGGCGATGGATCCTCCAGTTAACTTTTCTATGGCACTTAAGATTTTTGAGAAATGTTTCTCTACAACACTTACAGCTTCTTCCCTAGCACTCCACCAAGTGTCTATTATGCGCCTGACATTTTGACTAGAGAATGAAGTTAGAACATCTCAGCGATGGGTTGATGAAGAAAAAGAACAAACGTTCCACACATCCAAAAAGGTAAATGAACTCACCCCAATAGATGCTGCATTAACACCTGTCAAATTCAGCGAGCGATTTGTACAAGTGACAAATTCTGCTTTTATATTAATTTCCATGATACGTTCCTAAACACCATTATTTAGCCAAGCCATCAACGCATCATTATTTTATGCGAGCCCTCTACAATTTTTAATATCAACTCAGTCTTTCTCTATTTTTTCTAAAATCATCGTTGAAATATTCTCTGCCGTTTTACCTTTTGTTTCAATGAAATCGACAAATGATTCTGCGACCTTCATCGTTCTTAACATAGCGTAAAACTTGGCTCGTTTGATCCTTATTTTAAATATGAGGAGTGCTGTCAAATATCCTAGAAAAGTGCTTAGCTTCATTTGCTTGATGACTTCTTACGTTTTCTCCCTAAATTTCTAAAAACTCGTTCTGAATAGTAGGGGACAGATAGGAAGTATCAAACTTGTGTCCCAGCTATATTCTTAGATGATGTATACGTAGCATTGGATCTTATTTCTCCAAAAATGAACCAGCTCTAAACAAAATTGCCTCTCTTTTCTGTTGCTTCAGGTTCAACAAGTCTTGTTTCGCTCATAATTCATTCCTTCTGGGTGGCGTCATAAAGACAAATTCTCTATAGCTAGAAATCTAATATCAAGCAATCTTGAAAGGATTTCGTTTCACTTTTTCACTTGGCTTTAAACAACTTCTTGTTCTTTTTTATCAATTGTTGTTGCACGAGCAATCCTAATTTCCAATTCCTTCCATTGAGTGAAATTCAGAACGTGAGCTGCAATGGATTCATGCTCAGATATTCTAGGATTCAGCTTCCCCCATATGTTGAATCCATCCTCAGAGTTAAATTTTTAGTTATCTTTCTTGCTCATGTTATTTATCACTTGAATAAGTTGAAGTTGACGAATCGCTTGAAGTTGAATCCCTTCAATTTAATAATTTGGATTCGTAAACTTCTCCAACTTCAGTAGTAATCGTTTTTATAACACTGGCACATTTCAATAGTGCTTCTTCATTCTTTTTGAATAATTCCACTCTTGCATTTCACTCTATTTCTATAAGCAGTACCACTTTTTTACTTCGCTTCATCTGGGTATAGAGTGATAGTCTGAGAGAAGAATAAAACATTTTTTTTTCAACAAACAATTTCTTAATGCATGTTTAAGATTAAAATAAATTAAAAAGACAACTTTAGATAAAGGTGATGAAGCTAATTATCACAAATCACTAATTCTACGCTGTTTTGGCAAATAACACATTAAAAAAAACTATGTAGTAAAAGACTGCTTTTGTAAATTTACAAAAAAAATAATAAATATAGTACGTATATTATTATTTCGACATTGAAAAAGAAACTTAAGAAAGCATATGTACGTATGAACGCAGGAAAAAAACAACCGTGTTTGGGCCGATTTATTGCGAAACCAGGTTTCGACGGAGACATCCGTAATTTCCAATCGCTAGCAAACTAATGAATCCAGAGAGATGCTTAGCCTAAGGACACACAAATTTACAAATCGGAATGTAATTAGGCGGGGAGGGAAGGAGCTTCGGCATTTTTTATCAGTGGCCAGACGAGTCTTCTGCTTATCAAGGGATTAGTGTTGAATGGCTCATAGGAAGTATTACAGTTTGGAATGTCCTTTAGAAGAGCTGATTCTATTAGATGCCTATGTATATAGTTGTTGGGAATTATGAAGACACAACGGTTACCACCGAGTAAGCAGTCATGATGTACCGTATTACTGTATACCATAATAATATCCGATATTATTATAGTGTAGTCGATATGAATGTATGTAATGAAATAGGGAAAAAAATAATAATATACTTACATGGATAAACAATTAAAACAAAGGAATTCACACAGAGAAATGAAACGAACTTGGACTGACGCGAGGCGAAACGAAAATTATGATTTATGTAGACGATTCTTGAGGCGTTGGACACGAGTAAAATTACCCGAAATTTAGGGAATATTCAGAAATGATATAAATAAAAATATATCTAATGCTAAATTTAAAGTAACGTAAAATTTATCAATAATAAAAGATGATAATGAATGACACACGAAGAGTAATTTAAGGAGTGGGAGATCACGATAATAGATCACTAAAATCAATCACATTTAGGATTCAGGTTTTGATTTATTTGAAGTGGAGAATGCAAAATTAGATTTTCAAAATCGGCCTCACTTGATCTTATTAGAAGGTGCTACCAACTTCGATAAATGCCCTTTTGGACGCCGATGTCTACATGCAATTTTAGAACCCGCTACAAAATAATTATAATACAATTACAACACTCATCATAATTTATTAGAGCTTTTACCAGCATTTTGTGAGGTTCAAACCATATTCAGTTGCAGTCATAATTAAACCTCCTTAATTTTGCCTCTTGTACCTAGGGGTTTAAAATAAGTCCAAAATAAAATTAATTAAAAACGCATTTTAAACAATACTCGATTAATCGGCACAATCATTTTATTTTGAATGACGGCCTGCCTGCCTTTGGAGGCACGCAATACAACTTGAACTTGACAGAAAAGTTTTGCCATAGTAACAGTGAAATTAATTAAAGTTTAAACTACATTTATTAAATGTCATGCCATTAATTGGGTCAACGCTTACACCAAGTTGACTACACATCGGAATTTTGTTGTTCGAAGCCCCCCCGTCCTTTGAACCATTATTTCGTCTCTGAAATGTTCATTTCCATTCGAATTTTGAGATTGATTTGTGATCATTCTGTTATAATTGAAGATAATTTTTCTAGGTTTGATTGTAGCTGGTTTGGACGCCCCATTATATTAGTTGGGTCCCAACTGAGACCCAACTACGTTACTCACTGGGATATCTGACCTATGCGGAACTCATCTGAGTTGCCTATATGGAACCCGTGTGGAATAGTCCATCCAGTCAACCTATGGGGATCCCATCTGAATCCCACTGATAAACCCAGCTCGATCGCAGGTTGGAAACCAACCCGAGTCCAATGTGGAAACGATTTAAATGTGTTGGCCTAGATTCAGTTACCTATGTAGGTCCCATCTGAATCTCGTTGGCAAACCCAGCTCTATCCTATGCCCATTAATCCCGGTAACCCACTTGCGTTGGCAGGAACGCTATGATTAAGGCAGGCTGTCTTCAGTGTTGCTCCCCGAGGGCGGAGTACTAAATTAGTTAAATGTTTTACGTCAATAATACTCGTATAGAACCGTGGCACCATTAGTATAATGGGGCGTCCAAACCAGCTACAATCGAACCTAGAAAAAAATATCTTTCATTATAACAGAATTATCACAATCCAGTCTCAAAATTGGACTGGAAATTAACATTTCAAAGACGAAAATAAGGGCAAATTTACCAGTTTGAATACCATATAAAGGGAAGAGTGACACGCTATTCCGGCTCAAGTGCCGCCGGTAATCTCAAACTGTACGGAGACACCTGAGGTTGTATTCATTCTAGGCATATAATCTTCCTTTCATCTTTTTTTGTCCTTTCCGCACAATACCTTCGCTATTTTTCCTGGCCGTCGATTAATTATGCGGGCGAGACGCTGATCACTATGCTCATATTTGTTGCTGAAGACTGCCCATATCATGTTCCGGCCGGTGTAATTAAAGGCGACTAAATCTGGATAAGGGGGGCGAGGGCTGACCTAAGAAGCTCTCCACGGGAAGCTTTTCGTGTATTGATGAACGACACCCCAATGTTGTAGGGATGTGGTTTAGGATGATGATGATGATGAATTGAACATCAAAGCTTAAGACAGGTTGAAGAATACGTATACTTAGGAGAATTTCGGATTCTTAATAGGATCATGTTAAAGGAAATAAGTAGAAAAACAAAAATACGCTGGAAAACTTTGATACACCTTTTAATCTAAAGAAACATGACTATAAGCTTAAAATAAATAGTATTGGATTAATTCATCTAACCAGTTTTAACTAATGGACGTGAAACTTGGAAAGTGAACACAAAAAAGCACGCAGAAACACACGACAAATCTGTTAAACATGGAACGATTCATGCGAGGAATAACCCGCAAGGACCATTAAAATACATTGAATCAAATTAGAGGGTGACAGTTATTGCGAAAAGTAAAAATAATAAAAGTTCTGAAGAGGAAATTGGCGAGACATATTTCTAGACGAACGGCTTAAATTCTAAATTGACACTTGCTCATATATTTTATCTGAATGGAAAATAACTGAAATTTATATGATAGCCAAGATGACGTGTCCCACACACAGCGGTGCTGCATCATTAAAGAAAGCATCCTTGGTTCTTTCACAGGTTGCACATTGTCAACAATGATAAAATATCCCTGAATACATCACTGGATAATGTTTATCGTTCGGCAAAGATAATAATTGTTTAAATACATATACCATAATTTAAGTTACTCAAAATCGAAAAGGTCCTCAACTTTGAGTAGTATCCCGACATTAAAACCATTACTGTTTCAATATAGGTTATAGGCTATAGCAGACCTAAATTTGTCGCCACTATAAAAGTGTCACCCGAGGCGGACTTACCCACCCACCCCTAGCTACGCTAGTCTTAGGATCATAGCCTTCTGCCCCCCTTGCAAACGTGACGAGCATCAATCATTTTGGCCGAAAAGTTGTATTTTAGTCTCATCTGATCTTTGTTTCAAAATTTCATTCCAGTTTGAAGATGTTTTCGGGTAAACTTTAAACGGTTCGTTACATGCTTTTTATTAAAAAGGGGAGTTTTGCAGGGAGTGCAAGAATGCAGATTATTACGATGGAGCTCTCTACTAATAGTTCTTGTACTCAATTCAGTCCCTGATAATTCCCGTTATAGATCTTGGATTGTTCTTTAGCTTTCAAACTATGTAACGTCGAGACCGATCGTTAATCTCACGAGGATCACCGGCTCTTGGCAAGCTCGAGGTGATTCCATATTCGCGATGCTTTCGAATTATAGACCCTGTAGATGCATATGGTACTTCAACTTGTACAATAATCTAACTATAGGATAATGAATCTGAGTGAAGTTTAATTATTTGCTGTCGAATAACTTGAGAAACTTCTTTGACCTTCAAATTTGCTCAAAGCAAACGTCCTTCTTCTATGGATTCTTATCAATGAATGGCAGTGCTAATAATCGGCAGTTTACATCAGTTTTGTTTCTATACATTTTCGAATCTTCAACCTTACCCTTTTCATTGAATTTATGAGATTTCTTATGTTTAATAACAATATTACCGCATGTTATTATAGTGTTTGAATACTTTTGGCACCTGCTAAATTTTGTTTATTAGAGTAGAGTCGAAGAAATCTCAGATTTCTCAGAGCTCAGTCATTGCTCTGATGGTAAGTGGCAACGACCTCTACCTGAGAGGAAGTAGGGTAGGCCTTACGGATAAAATCTTCAGCATAGTCATGGGCGCCGTGGACGACTGTGGGCTGAAAACCCGCATGCGTGTTGTGGTCGAGATGCTCCCTAGGAGAGGTCCAACACGGACCGCTCAATCGATCGATGAACGTCTCTTTGAACCGGCCCCTGGCAGAATTGTGTTCGGCAGAGGGGTTCTTTTTTGTGGACCCGGACCGCACCTTTTATAGTAGGAATGATCTCTACCAAAGGGGTTGAGTACATCTTTCCTTTAAAGGAAAGGCTTTTCTGTCGAATATGATCCAGGATGTCGTAGAGAGGACCCAAAGGAGTATCCGGCCCAGATTGAAGGCGGACGTGCGCCAGTACGCTCGCGTCACTCTTGGTATAACCTTTTGGGGGGGTGGCTAAGAGGAGTGCCACCGCGCAAACAAGCAAGCCGGAAAACGGAAGAGAGTAAGGAGTCCTACATTCGTGGACTCCCTGAAAGTTCTTCTGTTCAATGCGAGGTTAATCAGGAACAAGTTTCTTGAACTTCGTGGCCTTGTGGCGACGGAAGAACCTGAGATAGTGACCATAACGGAGTCATGGGTAAAAACCTCGAATCGAGATTTTGAAGGAGAATTCATGATTCCTGGCTACCAACTCTTTCTAAAAGATATGCTAGACAGAGAGGGTGGCGGTGTGATGTATGTTAAGGATACATTCAAAACGAATAACTGCAACATTATATCCAACCACGAGCTCCTAGGTGTAGACCTAGAGATAGCTCCTGCCAGATACAGGACCCTGTTGCTTTATAAACCCCCTGCCCAACTCGTTGAAAAGGACAGGGAGCTGTACCGGCTGTTGGGTGAACTTGTTGAAGACAGAGTGTGTATCGTCATGGGAGAGTTCAACACCCAAGATGACTGGCAAACCAGAGAGCCCTATGGCGAGAACGCACTGGTCCTGGAGTTCGCGAACAACGAGTTCCTGACTCAATGGGCGATAGAGCGGACGAGAGGCAATGATACCCTCGACTTGGCTTTCGCCTCTGAGAACGACATCGTTGAGGATCTTCCTGTAGGCAAGGAGTTCGGTGGCAGTGACCACTGGCTAGTCAGATTTATTGTCAAAGTCCCCAAGGTAAAGTCTGCAACTCGTGAATCAAGGAAACTTGATTTGAGAAGAGCAGACTTCGCAGGTCTCCGTGCAACATTTGCTGATGTGGGGCTGGGAGGGTATGATAATGTTGAAGACCCGTTGAATAGTTTTAAATCTACGCTCATGAATCTTCAATCACAATTTATCCCTGTAAAAAGCCTGCGTCGGTCTTCCGTTCAACCAAGGTGGTTTAATCGAGAAATTGGTCAACTGCTGAGGAAGGAAAGATCTGTGTACCGACATTCAAAGACTTCGTGGAACTTTGAGGAGTACCTGAGGCTAGATAGGAGAGTGAAGTCCAGCATAAGGGCGGCAAAACGTGCCTAGGAACTCTGAGTGGTGAGACTTTGCAAAGAGAATCCCAAGGAGTTCTTTGGATATGTAAACAGCTGTAAACCAATCCGTCGAACGATTGGCCCTTTGAGGAATGAGGAGGGAGCATTAAAGCACTCAGATGCAGAAAAATGCTAACCTCCTGAACGACTACTTCTCTTCAGTGTTCACTGAAGAGTGTGGTCCCATCCCCCAGCCCACGGACTGTTACTTGGGTAAGAAGCTGGAGGAAATGGACTTCACCGATTTTGAAATAGAGAAGAAAATTAACGACCTAAAGACCAATAAGTCCCCTGGCCCGGATGGATTTCAGGCGTTTTGGGATACGATTAGTGAAGAATGGCTAAGTACCCCTTAGAAGCTTTCTCCTACGTGTAATGGCCTGACCAGCCCCCTTTGACCGTTACTTGATCAATAAAGGCTTAACTGCTCTTTTATGAGAGAGCTTCTGTTCATTGCTGGTTGCCAGATCAGCAAAAGATCTCGGATTAAGTCATGGGCACTTAGCTTTACTATTTGCCTTAAGTCTAGCCGTTTTTGTTTGATTAGTAGGGATTAGTAGGAAGACAGTTACACCTCAAGCACCCCTCTCTAAAAATCAGAGAACCAGATTACCTGGGCTCTTGTGCTGCTCAGTTGGGAGCTGCAGCACGATTGGGGACGTGCGGCCCAGGGGAGACCTTAGAGTTGGCCGAACGACCGAAAGCTTCCTGAAAATAGCCGGATGTGGCTTGTGCGAGATAAAATCACAAATAAACATTTTATGCATATGGATGGACATTAAACTAATTACTCGTAAGATGCCGAAGAAAAATGGTTCTCAGTTTCGAAAACTAACCTTCGGAAAATGCAAATTGTACAGATGGAGCGAAAACTTCAGTGGCAAGAATTGCAAGGAGCTCACAGACGCCGTTAGTGTCTGTGACTTCTGCGAACTCGAGGCACGTCTGGGCGAGCGCAGACATCAGTTGAGAGAAGAGAACTCCCTCTTCAAAAG
The DNA here is from genome assembly GCA_963969495.1 of Ceratothoa steindachneri. NCBI lineage: Eukaryota > Metazoa > Arthropoda > Malacostraca > Isopoda > Cymothoidae > Ceratothoa > Ceratothoa steindachneri. The sequence goes on from OZ018326.1 coordinate 123,635,166, forward strand.
GAAGGTTCACCTCTTGAGATCGGAGAGGTGTAAGTACCTTGGAGACTCTGAAGGGAAGAAGACACCCAACGTCTCAGAGCAGGAGTTTTCTGCTGCAGGACTGCTGGCTCAACGAGCCAAAGAGAAGAAAAGAAAGAAGAAAGTGACAAGTCACTCCCGAAAGGGAAAACTCTGTCCCCCTACAGTTAAATGTGCGAGAGTCATCCTTATTGGTGATTCTCAAGCACGAAACCTACAACCCCTGCTAGCGGCCCGCCTTTTTACCAGTGTGAAGGTAAGCTGCTTACCTGGACGGGGATACGTCCAAATTTAAGTAGAGGCGGAGAAATTTGAGATTTCTGAAAGCTCGGTCGTTGCTCTAATGTTAAGTGGCAACGACCTCTACCTCAGAAGAGGTAAGGTAGGCCCTACACTTGAGATTCTTCAGACGGTGATGGCAGCTGTAGACGACTGTGGGTTGAAAACCCGCAGACGTGTCGTGGCTGGGATGCTCCCTAGAATAGGTCCAACCCGGACCGCTCATTCGAGGAACGTCTCTTTGAACCGACACCTGGCAGATCTGTGCACGGCAGAGGTTTTTTTTTGTGGATTCTTACCGCTCCTTTCCTTTAAAGGAAAGGCTGTAGTCTATAACATGATACAGGATGTCGTGGAGCCGACCCAAAGCAATGTCCGCCTCGAGTGAAGGCGGGCGTGCACGAATACGCCCGTGTCACTCCTGGAACAACATTCTCGGAGGTCATTAGAAAGGGTGCCACCACGCCACCGCCTAGGGGTAGAGATGCAAATATGACAGGAAACGGAATTGCGTAGGGAGTCCTACATTTGGGGGGGTACCTGAAAGCTCTTTTGCTTAATGTTATGTCAATCAGGAACACGTTTCTTGAACTTCGTGGCCTCGTAGCGACGGAAGAACCTGAGATGGTGGCCATAACAGAGTCGTGAGTAAAAACCTCAAACCGAGATTTTGAGGGTGAATTCACGATTCCCGGTTACCAGCTCTTCCTAAAAGACAGGCTAAGCAGAGAGGGTGACGGTGTCATGTTATATGCTAGAAATACATTCAAAACGACGAACTGCAACATTATATCCGACCACGAGCTACTAGGTGTACATCAAGAGATAGGTCCTGCCAGATACAGGACCCTGCTGCTTTATAGAGCCCCTGGCCAACTCGTTGAGAAGGTCAGGGTTAGGTACCTGCTGCTGGGTGAACTTGTTGAAGACAGAGTGTGTATCGTCATGGGAGATTTCAACACCCAAGTTGACTGGGAAGCCAGATAACCCTGTGGCGAGAACGCACTGCTCCTGGAGTTCGCGAATGACGAGTTCCTGACTCAATGGGTGAGAGAGCCGACGGGAGGTAATAATATTCTCGACTTGGTTTTCACCTCAGAGGATGACATCGTTGAGGAGCTCTCTGTAGGAAGAAGAGCTCGGTGGCAGTGACCACTGGCTAGTTAGATTTGTAGTCAAGGTCCTCAAGGTAGAGTCTGCGACTCGTGAATCAAGGAACCATGATTTGAGAAGAGCAGACTTTGCAGGTATTCGTGCAGGATTGGCTGATGTGAGGCTGGAAGGGTGTGAGAATGTTGAATATTTGTGGAATAGTTTCAAATCTACGTTCATGATTCTTTCAATCACGATTTATCCCTGTGAAAAGCTTGCTTCAGTCTTCTGTTCGACCAAGGTGGTTTAATCGAGGTATTGGTCAATTGCTGAGGAAGAAGAGAACTGTGTACCGACAGTCAAAGACTTCGGGGGACTTCGATGAATACCGTAGGATAGCTAGAAGAGTGAAGTCGAGCATAAGGGCGGCAAAGCGTTCCGAGAAGCTCCGAGTGGCGAGACTTTACAAAGAGAATCCCAAGGAGTTCTTTGGTTATGTAAACAGCCGTAAACCAATCCGCCGCAAGATTGGCCCTCTGGTGAATGAGGAGGGGTCATTAAAGCCCTCAGATGCAGAAAATGCAAACCTCCTGAACGACTACTTCTCTTCAGAGAAGTAGGTGTAGATTTCTTCTTCATTCTCTTCTCCTCCTTCTACTATCCTTGGGAAACTTGGGAATAATCTGTGTGATCTCCATCTTTCTCTTTGGGCAATTCGGTAGGTTAATTCAACCTTTACTTCCTTCTGTGTCTTTTCTTGACTCTCCTTGCTCTTGTTGCAATTATTCTGTTAAGTGGCTTTATCTTTACCTCCTTGTGCAGGTCTCGATTTCTTCTTCTAGAGTTTGTTATTAAGTATATGACTTTTTTTTTACTTTTTGGAGTCTTAATAGGTTACTTCTCGAGATCGTGTACATCGTTATGGTTGGATAAATAATCGCGGACTGTAGTATGGCTGATAAATTTTCCTCTTGTTTTTCATGCTTAGGTTAACTAACTTGTACAGTGATGCCAGGCCGCTCTTCCCCCGATTTACCCTCTCAGTTCCGTGTTTTTATAACTTGATTTAGTAATGGTTAGTCGAAGCACCTTGCATTCTTTGTCGTATCTGTAGCGCTGTCCTTCTACATACACATCTGAGATGCTCCTCCTGTACACGGGTGCCATTTTTAATTTATCCCTGTTGGTTTTAATTTTCCATTTTTCTTCGTATCTATTAATGCTTCTTATCTCTTCTGCAGTCCTCCTAGCTTACATTGGTTCGTTCCTGTAGGGGTAAACGTCGTCCGCAAATTGGATGTTCAAGCAGCCCTCATTTCTTGGTGATGGTATGTTTTTTCTCGACTCGAAGACCCCTTTAAAAAACTTGTAAGACACATTAAGAAAATACAAGTTAAAATTAATAACGCTGCCACAGAGGGGGACTTCAATAGTACATGCATACAACATGGTCTTTCTTTTTAGCAGAAGAAAGACAGTTTTGAAGATATATATATATATATATATATATATATATATATATATATATATATATATATATATATATATATATATATATATATATATGAATGCAATGTCCCGCAGGAAAAAATTAAATGGTGTTTCCGAGTACTTTCGAAATTTATTAAGTTCCTTATCAAGGATAACTACAAAAAATAATATTATATTAGAGGTATATATACGAAAGAAAAGTATAAAAGACCGCCTCAAAAACAAGAAATCACCAATGAGGAAGACGGAAAGGGGGAAGGTAAAGATTCACATTAAGAAGTACAAGAAGCAGGTAGTAAGGTCAAACTGAGAAGACGAAAGGGTAACAGATCAAAAGAGATGGAGATAGCCTAACGAGGGAGATTATAAGACACGAGGGGCGAAATAGTGGGGAAAATACAATGTACTTAACAGAGCAGTGAAAATTAAAAAAATAAAATGAGTCCACATAATTAAAGATTGTATATAAAGCTAAAGACAAAAGTCAGAACTAATTTCTTTAAGTATTAGTTTTTAATTATAGCATCTATTTTATATAAGCCAGGGGAAAGGTTAAAATTATCACATTGGCTTATAAAAACACATTCAATGATATTCCTTTTTATAGGGTCATTGGAACGATAAATAAATTTTGCCGAGTTCCAGTTAATTAGATGGTCCTTATCTGACATGTGAACAAAGAAAGTACTGTTATCTTCCCCACTTCGGACATTATATTTATGTTGATTTATGCAAACAGAAAGTTGTTTACCGGTTTGTCCATAATATTTACTTAGGCAACCAGAACACTCAACTGAATAAACTCCCCCTCCCCCCCAAAACTATTACAATTATTACGTACTAATAAATTCTTAATGGTCGTCTCGTATTTAAAAACAACAGAAATGTTAAAGTTATTCAAAAGACGGGGAAGATCACTAAAACAATGAAAAAAAGGTAGAACTAAAATGTTATTACTATTAAAAGGGAGACTAGGGACAGTTTGATAAAATGTCTTTTTAGCAGAAGAAAGACAGTTTTGAAGAAACGGGTAAGGGTAACAAAGTTTATGGCCAATTTCAAAGATATTGAAAAATTCCAAATCCATATATTCCGAGCTCACAACTCATAATGCCCGTAGAAACAGAAGAAAAATCAGAACGTTTAACTTTAGGGCTGTGAGAAGAGTAAAAATGAATATAAGAATTAGAATTAGTAGGCTTACGAAAGAGAGAGTATTTAAAACCTGTATAAGTTCTATGGATAAGAAGATCAAGAAAGGGAAGGGTTCTATTATTTTCCATCTCGTGGGTAAAGTTAATTGAAGGGACGAGAAAATTGAGTCTGGTAAGAAAAATATTAACATCTTTGGAAATAGGCCACAAGCAAATGACATCATCAATATACCTGTAAATCTAACTGTTGCCAAGTCATATTTAAAAATTTTAACTTATAGTACATTTTACTGATATTTTATAATTGGTCACCCTTTAAAATAATGTCTTGTTGGCCTTTTCAAGTTTTCTTCATATGTATTAACTTTGTAAACTTATTCTAGCCTGAAGATGAAAACTTGTAGTTTTCGAAACGTTGTGAAAAATTAAAAGATGCTGCATCCGTTTCTCGTAGCTCTGGGATTTATTCTCAATATTATATATATATATATATATATATATATATATATATATATATATATATATATATATATATATATATATATATATATATATACACCGCCCGCTTCTTATAGCACTCTGGGGAACGCCCTAGTCACCACCAGAGAAGATCAAGAATCAGCCACTGTTTCTAGCGAACCCAAGAGTTCATTCGAAAGAGTAACTTTATACTTTAGATCTTTTGCTGTTTTTAAGAGAAAACGGGGAATTAAAAATAATTTCTTTGGGTATTTATGCTAAACACTTTTTGACAAATTTGGAAAATCATAAGAGATGGTGCGGTTAGTGGATAGCACAGAATGATACCGCCCGATTCTTTGGTCATTCGATCTGTGTGAGGGAGGGCATTATTGTGATGGAAGATGGGACGCATTCTGTTGACTAAGGAGGGTCGCCTTTGGCCCAAAGCAGCTTTCAAACAACGAAATTGGTTGCCCTAGAGCATAAACTGTTTGATTGTTGTATAACAGTTCGTAATGAACAATTCCTTCAATATATTCCACCATACACTCAACATGATCCTTTTGGGATAAAGTCTTCTTCTCGGTTGTTGAAAATTCTGATTCCTCGACTGATTCATGAACGGCGGCGTTTAACGTTATGATAAAGGATCCACTTCTCATCACTAGTAACAACAAGTCTGCTCTCTCTCTCTCTCTCTCTCTCTCTCTCCATATATATATATATATATATATATATATATATATATATATATATATATTTTTTTTTTCTCATTGATTTATCTGTGCATTCTAAGCTTGCTTGTTCGATAATCATATTGTTTTGCTCCACCAAAGGCTAAAGATGAACATAGCTAACGTTCGAAATGTTCCCAATTATACATGTTCAGAATACTGGTTCTGGCTTTGATTTACATACTAAAATTGAGCTTTCCGATTCATCTGTTTGTGCAATGTCTCCGCTTTATAGTTCATTTGTCTTCCTCTCATTCTTTTCCTGGGAGTTGGCTCCGAATCATCTGTTTGTGCAATGTCTCCGCTTTATAGTTCATTTGTCTTCCTCTCATTCTTTTCCTGGGAGTTGGCTCCGAATCATCTGTTTGTGCAATGTCTCCGCTTTTATAGTTCATTTGTCTCCCCCTAATTCTTTTCCTGGGAGTTGACTCCGAGTCATCTCGTTGTGCAATGTCGTCCATTGTTTCTTTCACGATTTTTTCATTATATTGGTATAATTAAATAGTCATTTATTTAATCGAGAACTCTTTCCAGGTGATTTTTACATTCGAGTCGCACAACTCTCTCGTCCTCAAAGATGGTTACTGCTGGTATTACCTATAGTTTGCCGACCAGAAATATTGTTTTCTCACCAGTCAAGAAAAAGGGAACTCTGAAAAATATGAAGGGGAAGTAATGAATGACGTTTAACAAATCCATGCTTTCACCTTATCGACCCCATCACTGGAGACGGTTCTTAGTGGATACAGGTTCTGTTATAAACATCGTTCCTGTAACTTACGATGACCTATGGCAAGAAGAGTCCCAAACTCTCCTTCAAATGGCAAATAGAATCTCCGATCTGAACATATGGTGAATGGACACTCAATCTCTCTTTGGGATTAAGGTGATTTTTTTGTGGCAGTTTTTAATTTATAATATTAGGTGTGCGATCATAGGTGCCAATTTTCCATCCAATTATAATCATTTGGTGGATCTAGAAAAATCGAGGTTAGTGATCGCAAACTCTAATCTATCAATAGCGGCTATCAGTTAAAATTCAACTGCTTCGCTCGCTTTTTCTGTACCTATTAATTACCCAGTGCATCACCTTTTGTATATGCACCAAATTAGAGTAGTAGCGATAAAGGAACAGCGTTTATCCCCTAAATTAATGGAGGTCGTTAGGAAATACCATTCAAACTCTGCTGTGAGAGAATAAAATAGGCTTAAGCAAGTCCCATTAAGTCTTGTATTCACTTAGTGCAAAACTTGGACAATAGCTATCCTGTTACATGATTTTTGACGGCTAAATTATGTGCTAATAAAGTCAAATGTGTGCTCTCTTAACTAACTAATTTAACTGCGAACTTGCAAGGTTGCAAGATATTTTCGAAGATCGAATTACATGATGCCTTTTCAAATTTCCACGGGACCATCAACAGTAGAGAAAACAGCCATGATCACATCGCAGTGATTATATGAATGGATAGTTTTGTCTCAAGTTATGGATAACAACAGTTCGTAAACATTTCAACGATACAGTATATCTTGAGTCACATGAACTTCGTTTTTTCTTATGTCAATCACATAATTGCAAGCGAAAATGAAGCAAGATATTTCCATAATTTGGAGCAACAGCTTGCAATTTTGAAATTATACTCATTGGATATCATCAACATTAAGTGTATTTTCTCGGTAAGTCCATTATTCTTTTAGGATATAAAGTCGACTCTCAGAGCATATACGCAGAGAAGGATAAAATATCTTCTATCAATGATTATCAGAGAACTGACTTTGCAAGAGCTGTAAATATACATATTGTTAGTGAATTTTATCAGATTATTAAAAAATACCGCCACAGCTCTGCCCTCACAAAACTATTGAGAAATGCGAGCAAGAGTCGCCTCAATTCTATTTGAAATGGCACAATCAAGCAAAATTTGCTTTCATTGAATTAAAAGGGATGTAGTCAAAACCAATTTTCTCTTACATTCAAAACGAGACTGTCCTCGCCGTCTGATCACGGATGCATCGAATAAAGGAGTAGGTGCAGTGTTGCAACAATATTTCAATGAGGAATTGGATACATTAGGTTACTTTAGTCAAGCCTTAAAGGTTCAGATTTAAACTAATTCAGCATTCAGCAAAAAACCTCTTTACATAGCTCTTGCAATCAAACATTTTAAGTATATGTTCGAAGTTATTACTTTCGTTGTTTTGATCGATTGCAAAACTAATACTGAGAGCTGCTCGTTCACAATCAACAAGACACTTTTCCAGGGGAGCTCGAGCCCTAGAGTTTATAAGTCAATACTCGAATGATATTCATCATATGCCTAGAAGAGATAAACTAAGTGACGCTCTCCCGTGAAACCAATCAACGAATTATCGTCTTCATAATAAAATGACAACATAATCTATTCATGTCAGTCTATTAAATCCACGATTTCTTCATTTTCTTTCATAAACTATGAAACTTTACCTAAATCTTAACTATCCGATCCGGGTAAAATTGTTTCCCTTTCCTCAACTTCTTCTATTATGTGATTTTTAAAAAGGTTTTCTCCTTCCCACTCAAACAACACTGACGGTGAATCAAACACAAAATTCCTCATTCTTAACCTAGAAAGGTTCTCCGATGGAACTTGAGAACGCCTATGACCAAATAAGTTTCGATACTAACCTTTTAGAATCTACATTATAATATAGACTGATAAGCATTTGTCACAGTTTTCAATTTAACCCCCTTTTCATGGCTTCGTTCACCCAAGAACGTACGCTTATATCTTTGAACATAGACCTCTTTACCCCTGGACTGGCCACTGCCCTATGTTTTGAATGTCGCTTGTGTATAACGATCCGCTGGCAGCCGGCCGCAGGGAACGCCAGATTGAGTTCATCAGTGAGTGCAGCCACAAGTCACGTGCGCCTGTCTCCGTAAGCTAGGCTAAGTTTACATTATATTTATTTGTACCCAAAACTTCATCCTTTTTACTCTAATGTTAAAGAAGTTTTAAGAGGTCTGGCCTTGCCCTTGTGTTTTTCTGGCAAAATTGTTTTGAAACTTTTAAGGACGAAACTTTTGTTTTTGACTCTCCACCACAACAATGTGTGTGTGTGTGTGTGTGTGTGGCAGGGGTATCGATGAAATACTATTGTTGCTAATAGTAGTAGTAGTAGCTAGTAAATAGTCATAGTAGTATTAATATCGATAATATCACCATTTTATGCTATTGTAGTAAGAATTGATAAGTACGTAAATAATAATAATTTTATTATTATTATTTTCAGTATTATTATCATCATTATTGTTGCTATGACTTATGATAATCATTAAGAAACATTTTTTTGTTCTTTTACTATCCTATGTTCACGCAGATATTGTCAACTCAGCATGGTTAATTGTGCTGCCGTCAATTGCCGATCTGGGTACAAACCCACGAAAGCAGAAAAGGAGGCTATTGCAGGCTAGTATGCCCTTCTTGTAGGACTGTCTGTCTCACCAGGAATGTATGCCACATATACAGGTAGCTCAGGAAGGAGGAAAGAACACGGTACTCCCTGTTTGGGTGTAACTGCCCTAAGGAGGCCTTCCAGAAGGTCGTTGTTGCAGCTGGGGAAGAAGATGACCAGCTGGCTACATTGAGCTGTGCTACTGGTCACAGCTTCTTGAAAATATTGTACCCCAAAATGGCGGTCATTATGTTCAATGTCTTCATATCTAACTACAACAGAGAAAGAAACAGTGAAGTGCATTCTAAAGGCAAAATTGATTCAGATGCAGCTCGCAACAAGAACACTGATAAGAAACTAAAACTGAATGGCTTCAAGAAGTAGATACATTTTGTGGAACGTTAACATTGTTTTGGGAAAATTTCAGTATTAATCTTGTGTTCCTTTGGGTAAAGAAAAAATACAGAAGTGCCACGAAGATTCAATACGTGGGTACGTAAAGAAGACAGTGAATTTGTTTCTCGTGACCAGAACTTTGAAAAAATGACACGGGTTCACGGGTTAGTGTTGGAAGTCAGAATGATTTGTATTGTTCATTGTACTAATATTTAGCGTTCATTCATGATCTGAGAATCTATGGAAACCAATGATAAGTTAAAACCTATTAATATATTTATTCTTTTTTCATTCAGCAGCAATGTAGCAGAGATTGATAAATTAGATATAGTTACCTTTTTTTCTTATTTCACAAATTGCCAGCACGGAAGTGACATCCATGCGCTAAAGAAAAATCTAGAATTTGGTGAGCCTTACCCCCCAATCCACAAGCGGTAGCCTCGAACCGCGTCCACCACGGACCACCTTTACTCGGGTTAGAATCGCCTCGGCGTGAGGATTCGAGGCCATTCGAGAGTAGCGCTGTTTCCCCCCACCCCTGTGGGGAGAGCCTCGGATATATATGGCTCGTCTTCCATGTGGGAGACACAGAGTTGAGGAGTCTCGCCCGGAACCAAGAAGATTTCCCTAGTTCTAAGTCAGGTGCTAATAACAAAGCAAAGTGACGGCTGAACTATTTGTGTGTTGGAATTAGCCCCAGCCAGTGAGGTAATTCTATTTAACGATCGCTACCGAGTGATTTTTCCGACTCCACTCATCAACTCCTGTCGAAGCCCTCCTCGTTTGCCCCTCGTTTTCGGGTGGCCGAAATACTCTCCCCTGGACCGGCCGTTGCCGCTCCCCCCCCCCCTTTTGGAGAACCGTCATCACGTTAACTTCCCGCTCAGAAGCTCCGAGCGCCCTCGCCTCACGTTTATTAACTGCAGAAGACATCCTTGAAGCCTTACCCTGACGTCTCACCCAGAATCCTCCGTAAGCCAACCCCTCTTTGCCTTCAGCAACCCAATTGAATCCTTCCCATTTGAATAGTCTCCTCCTGTAATACATAAATTTTGAACTTCATAGTATGATGCATAACTCTGAAATTCCCCCCTCGTTTACCGATGTAATTTTGCCCATTAATTCTCTTATTTTTATGTAAATAAAATTATATTTTTTGTACATGCCTCTTTAAATAACCTTGAGCTTTGCCATTGCACAAATTTTACCTGACCTGGTTGCACTCTTATCTCGTTGTTCGGCGCGTCGAAACTCGTGACGTTCCGTTCCTTGTCGGTTCGCCTTAAGTTATTGGTCCCTCCCCCATAGATATAATATGGCATTGATATAATTTAATGTCATACCACGACATATATATATATATATATATATATATATATATATATATATATATATATATATATGAAAACTGCAAAACCTATATCGAAAAAGTTATTACCCTTGGTTTTCGAGTAATATCAAATAATGTTGAAAATGGTCTTGGGGCCTGTATGCAATTGGCTAATATTCTGAGCTCAGTCAAGGTTTTAAGAGGTCTGTAGTTTGAACTATTACACACTTCTTGTAGACTTAAAATTTTATTATATATTTTATTTCATTTTATATTCATGTAAAATGCCCCTAATGGTTTGAATTTTCAACTGTAAGTTTTACGTTAGGGCATAATGTATGAGGTAAAATCTTAGGTGATAACGAAACCATTACAATCCACTCTAGCTATTATAAATGAGGAATCACTTAGATATGCGACACACTCTTCTTTGCAATAGCTTAGTATTCATTTTATCAACGTATCAATGATTCATAAGCATATCTGGTTAATACTTAAGATAATTCGGTCATGAATTAGAACTGTCCACGTTTTATCCATCTTCTTTTCTCTCACTCTCACCTCATGCTTTTCCTTTTAACTCAGAAGGCAGGATATTCTGTAGCGACCCTAGAGGACCCTCTGGCACTTGGGACCCGCATTCTTTGTTCCCGTTTCACGCAAAGCGACTTTCCGGTGCAAAGACGTAACAAACAAATTCTATGGATCAGATCCAGTCTTCCTGGAAGCCCATTTATCTTTGGGGACATGAAATGCATTAAAAAGGGAAATCTTCTGGTTCTTCCATAAGATTTCACAAGCCTAAATTTCCAGAAACACTGTTTATCATAAACAAACACGCCCTTATTTCCTGGACACGGACAAAAAATATCTCTCTAACAATCATTTACTTCTTATACATTACCATCCCCCCCTACAATCCAAGCTTGCTTCTCTAATTGGATAAAAGGGATTAATTCTGACTGACACTGGATACGGGTTCGATACTCTCTTGAAATACAACTAAGTTCAGATAAGAATACTGAATTATTATTGTCATTCAATCGAACGTGAATAAAAGTAGCGATCCCAATGTCCTGAGTTTGTTTGTTTTTACTTTCATACAATGGTGTTTTTTGAAGTATTCAACTTGTTTGCTATTTCCATGTATCCGTCGCTTGCTTATGTAAGGAATAATGCCTACTCTACTCCTCTTATTTAACTGTGTTCTCTTTTGCATCTTCAGCGACGTGTTTGTACGAATACCGAGTACTGAATGCAAGTATGGAAGAGATGGCCTCAGGAAATTGTACCTTGAATTGTTGACCTTGGACGCGGTGACTGTCACCTTGAATATATATATATATATATATATATATATATATATATATATATATATATATATATATATATATATATATATATATATATATATATATAAGAGCAAGAAGAATTGGATGTGAATGAGCAAATGAGACAAGAAACTGAAGTTTTTTAAAGGCAAGAGAGAGGGCCATTAGAAGAATCCAGAATCAAAGGGAGCAGAGGGCGGCACCGTGAAGGGGATCCTTTACCGAGAAGACAGAAATAACGCCAGGCGAAAAAAGTTTTGAAAATTCCTGGCCGGGACTGGAACCCGGGTCTGCCGATTGCCAGTCAGATGCTTTACCGCTAAGCTACCAGGCACAGTAACTATCTTTCGCCCAAAGCGTTACCCCATCAAACTCAGTATCTCCCTAAGCTAAGAACCTCCAAGGAATTTTTATACCACATCCTCTTACCCGCTCACAATTTAAAGGCTCACATTCCATGTCACATGCAAAGAAGGAGCAACTACAGAACCTGCGGGTGATAATACAACCACCACAGGGATATGCCATTTTTATTTTCTGTCTTTCAAATAAAATTTGAAGAGAGAAAGAAAGGTGCATAAACCTTGTATAGCTGACTATATATACATATAGTACAAGAGGAATAAGAATTGGACGCGAATGAGGAAATGAGACAAGAAACCGGAGTTTTTTCTAGGCAAAATATAGTTATTGTGCCTGGTAGCTTAGCGGTAAAGCATCTGACCTGCAATCAGCAGATCCGGGTTCGAGTCCCGGCCAGGAATTTTCAACTTTTTTCTCCTGGCTTTATTTCTGTCTTCTCGGTAAAGGATCCCCTTCACGGTGCCGCCCTCTGCTCCCTTTGATTTTGGATTCTTCTAATGGCCCTCTCTCTTGCCTTTAAAAAACTTCCGGTTTCTTGTCTCATTTGCTCATTCGCGTCCAATTCTTATTCCTCTTGTACTATATGTATTTATAGTCAGCTACTCAAGGTTTCTGCATCCTTCTTTCAGTCTTCAAATTTATTTGAAAGACAGAAAATAAAAATGGCATAGCCCTGTAGTGGTTGTATTATCACCCGCAGACCCTGTAGTTGCTCTTTCTTTATATATATATATTTATATATATATATATATATATATATATATATATATATATATATATATATATATATATATATATATATATATATATATATGCAAAGGTTACTCAGATCAGGATAACAGAGATTTTAGAGGAAATGACCCGAAAAAGCACGAGATAATAACATACCACTTCCAGCAAGGAATCGAATCTCAAACATCTGGTTATCTAGACCAGTGCTCTACCATTGAGCATAAGCCTGAACGTGGTAGATTCTTGCTAGTTTGCATGCCAACCACAACTGGCCGCTAGCTTTCGGTCGTACAAAGAAAGGATGCGTTCACTTCTCATCTCTCTCTCTCTCTCTCTCTCTCTCTCTCTCTCTCTATATATATATATATATATATATATATATATATATATATATATATATATATATATATATATATATATATATCAGTGGTGATTCTGGCACTAGGGCTGTCGGGTTTAGCCCGAGTACAAATTTAGTAAAGTGAACGTGTATTTGCAAGTTCATATATTTTCGTTCAGCCTCTGGCGGTCGTCTTAGAGGTGCCCTGTGTCAAAAATATCATTCGTAGAAGACGTTCCCTCGACACCGTTTACACGCACTTGACTCGGGCTCAGAAATTACAGCCCAAGTTGTTATCTATAAACGTAAAAATATAAAGTATTTAAAATTCAATGTTTTCTTGACACACTGGATACCTATAGATATTAGGATTTAAATTCCAATCTATGAAATGTTTCCGTTCTACAATATTCTTAAAGGAACGAAAAATTATTCAGCAACTCGGGCTAATACGAACGAGCCTGGTAAGTGTAAAAGACTAACTGGCATCTCTTGTCCAGAGTACAGTACAGGCGACAGTCAGATCGGTCTCTGGCTAATGTTTTTTGTGCACGCCGCTGTCGTTATTTGAATGTTGTTATTCTGTGCCTCTGTATGTAAAGATCAGTTGTGTTTTGCAGGGTTGCTATATTTTTACCCTTAACCTAAAAATAGAGAAAGGCATAGTGCTAGATATAAAAGATAAGCCATTTGGGGCTAGAAATATTGTGAAAAAACGTGAATCACCATCATGTCACTGTCCATGTCACATGCAAAGAAGGAGCAACTACAGGACCTGTGGGTGATAATACAACCACCACAGGGATATGCCATTTTTATTTTCTGTCTTTCAAATAAAATTTGAAGAGAGAAAGAAAGGTGCATAAACCTTGTATAGCTGACTATATATTCATATAGTACAAGAGGAATAAGAATTGGACGCGAATGAGCAAATGAGAAAAGAAACCGGAGGTTTTTTAAAGGCAAGAGAGAGGGACATTAGAATAATCCAGAATCAAAGGGAGCAGAGGGCGGCACAGTGAAGGCGATCCTTTACCGAGAAGACATAAATTTAGCCCGACCACCCTGTATGTACATTGGACAAAGTATTAGATTCCATAATGAAATCGCACATATTTGAACCAATTTATTGCGAAGCCAGGTGTTTCGACGGAGACATCCGGCATCTTCAGTCGCTTAACCTGAGAACACACAAGTTTACAAGTCAGAATTTAATCAGGGTGTTTGTGTGGCGGAAAGACATTTCAGATCAAAAGTAATTGCAAGACCATCGGATGAATTGGAGTTGGGAATTTCCTTTATGAGAGTTGTTTCAATTAAGCGGCTAAATTAGTTTGTTCAATAAAATCAACCTCATGTTCTTCACTCACATATGTAAAAACAAGTTAGAAGATAGGCATCCCGGCGTATATCACATTTGTTCTTTCACTCTATTATGGAATCTAATACTTTCTCCAATGTACATACAGGGTGGTCGGGCTAAATTTGACGATTTGCATAAAAATACAGCAATATCTCAACCAAAAATGAATGTATTTTAAAAGTTTGAAACATATCAACTAGATTATGGCTAGGAGATAACAGTTTACTCAAAGTAGCCTCCTTCAGCTTCCAAAAAAGCATCAAGACGGCTTCGGAATCTGATACATGCGTTCCTCACTGTGTCCCTGAGAACATCTTCGAACACCTCCTTGATCTTGGCCACCAGTTCGGCATTGGGGTTACAAGCACAGCCGTTGGTGTCTTTCCCAATCGCATCCCACACATAGTAATCCATGGGGTTTCAACCAGGGGATCTAGGAGGCCAGAATATGTGGCTGGTTAAGTCGTAGAAATTCTCTCACAACCACTTCTGACTGTTTCCGAAGGTATGGCCTTCCAACAGCAACACTTTATAGTAAGGGTTTGACCACGATTTCCAGCAGCTTCACATGACTGCTTTAATATGAGCCTAAGACCCTGCTCAAACACATAGGGCGGCATGGCGTCACCATCATTGATGACACACCCACATACCATCACAGTTTGGGGGAACTTGGTTTTCATGATACCTACATGGAACGTCACATGGATTATATGCAAGTCACCTGTTGTTCTGGATGTTTTGCAACTGCTCCTGGCAGAAGCTTCTTTTAATCTAAGAAGAACAAGATCGCCACATGCTCAACAGGATACTTCAGGTTGTTCAGGAGCTTCTTTGACTTTGTCTAGCGGTTCTCCTTGGGCTTGGTTATCAGAATTTGTCCCTTGCGCTTCTTATACGAGTGGCAGCGAAGGTCTTTATTAAGGGTCAGTTTCATGGCGCTAAATGCAACACCCATTTCTCTCTCTCTAAGGCCTGGATTCCCTTGCTTGGGAATTTATCTCCTTGTCCTGCAGTTGTTGGGTGAATTTCAGCGTGCGGATGCACTCAGAACGCCTGTTGTGTTCGTTTCTGTTGACCACGGCTTCGTAGTGTCCGTTGCAGCTGCCCATGTCACGTCTTACAGCATTTACAGTGTTAACAGAGCATCGAACATCAGTCAATATATCGGCGTTTTAATACCCGACGCGAATCATTATTATGCAGGTAACCCTTTTCCAATATTCAGATGGCTTCTAGTCATCCATGTCAGCGAACTTTTACTCAGCTAAGCCTTTACTATGTTTGCTCCCCAATGCCGTTGACTGTTCACCGATACACCAACATGCTCCTAAAGAAGGAGACATTAAAAATCGTCAAATTTAGCCCAAACACATTATATATTCTATCTCATCTTCTACATGCGATTTAATAAACGTCATGTTCTTTATAAGTAGATTTAGTGAAACTTCAGAAAACCTACGCCTTTTTTTAGTATTAAAAACAGTATAATGGTGCTTTTAGGCATTGTAGTCGTCATTTTAGGCTTCAGTTAGACGTGGAAAGCACATATTTTTAAGATTCTAGCACTATGACTACGGCTCTATTTGCAGTGATACTATCTTAAAATTAACTGCTTTCCGCTTAAAAACGAATCCATAAATGACGACTATAATGCTTAAAAACACCATTAGTACTGTTTTTTAATACAATCTAACCTTTAAAAAAACTAGCCTAACGAAACCTAACCTAACACATCATGGCCACATCTGTGGCCACTTCGAGGCGGCCAGTGCATAAAAACAATAAGCATTGGGGTGCCTAACAACGTCTGGCAACCGTATTGAATTCGAACCCTAACGTAATTATTTCGAAATGGGGATTCGCTCCCCATACCCCCTTTTGAATTGTGGGGGTTCTACCCCCCCGCCTCCCGCTAATTTTAATCATCTAGTAGTATTAACAATTCCAAAGCTTAGCTTTAGGTTGAATGCAAAGACATAAACAAAACTTAATATTTAATGCTGGCGAGATTTTTTTTTAAATAGTTTGCGACCAACCACACTTTCACCGTTTTTGCTTTCTCACGGAAACATACCAGTGACATCTCCACTTTTTAATATTATAATCGAGCCGAGCCTCGTTTCCACGTGTGTCGCAATTCTTCACTTTTAAAATGAGGCCATGAGCTATACAAAAACTTTATTAACTTGTCCGAAGAATTAGCAAAGGTCGTATTAAAGTTCAGCAAACTAAATGCACAAAAATCACAAGCCGCCATCATTCACGAACGATTGACAAACGGGTTTTGGTGTTAAATTCGAAATCAGGGTTGTTATAAGTTCTTATACCCAGGGTTGCCAATGTTTGAAATAAGGTCGAATTAAGTGTTGCCAATGTGTGAAAATCATGGTTTCTTTTCACGTCTAGAGAAGGCAAGGCGGACTTATTTTAATTTCAGTTTTAACCCCATCAAGGTGAAGTATCTTAAAAAATATGTACTTTCCTCACCAAACCGAAACCATCTATGACGACTACAATGCCTAAAAACACCATTAGTACTCTTTTTACTACTAAAAATACAGCGTAGGCCTTCTGAAGTTTCACCGTAGATCTTTTGGGGGATGGCAGATTACGTATGGTATTTTCGTACTGAAAGGAAACATTAATGTTGTTGGCCCCTGCTAGCTTTTTAAAATTTATTAATTGAAGCGAATATGGAAAGATAATTATTAACCAGGTTTTTTTTTTTTTAGAATTCGATGATGGATAAAAGTTAGTTTTGGTTTTATAATGCTAATTTTCTATGAACCATATGAGATACTGCAATTCAATAAATGTTTGGATGATTTTGTTAATTTCATCCTGCAGGAAACAAGGATCACATATGCGATAAGCTCTGAGGAAAAGGGAAGAAATTTTCAGACCTTTTTACAAATTAATTGGTCTTAGGGGGTTATCGGTTATTATTAATTATGTTGTAGAATTATATCTGACTCCAATTTAATGTTCGAGGTGACGAATTGTTATCCACTTATAGGCTGGCTTAACGGTAACCGACCTATTACTTGGCGGGGGTAAGGAAATTAGAAAATGGTGGTTTTGTTGGTTTACTTTTGGTCTTAGAGACGCTTCAGCTTTCGGGTAAGTGAGTTACCATTTGTTTTGTCGTATGTTCGCGTCTTTGTATCTGGCTTTCCGTGGCTGACTGTCTTAATATCTTTGTACGAAAGACAGCCCCCTTGGTCTCGATCTTGTTACTCTCTATCTTTGTGTGAATGAATGAATGAATGATGTATATAGAAATGAAATAGAGGGATCACTGGGTAACACAGGCGAACAGGCAGTCGTAGAGGAAATGGGTGCGGAAATGTCTTGAGAGGGGATAGGAAGAGTTGATAGGTCGGTGGCTAGACACCGATGCGTGGTGTGGTTTGGTGAGTCTCGAGGTGTTCGTGACTGGACGACGGTTGGAATGTAGTCAGGAAGGGAAACGTGTCTGTTTAGTCGGAAACGCGTTATTCATGATGCTTTTAACTTTTGCGTAGAACGGCATAGGTTGCGGGTGGTCACGAGCTGTGGGGTATCGCAGTGCCATCGCAACATACCGTTTTGCGTGTAGTGTGGTGTATAAGGGGTCTCTGGCGAGTTTCCCGAGTTGTTTTGTGAGTCTGGTGTGAGTGTATGTGTTAAGGGGTACTAATTTGTTGTTGTCGTGTAGTGTGGACATTCTCGCGTACAAGGGAGAGCGGCAAGTGCGCTTCAGAGCAGAGTTCTGAATGCGCTAAGCCTTCTGCTGCCACGTGGCACTCGCAGCTACGAGTGACAGTGGGGCGTACGCGAGAAGAAGTCGCACGAGTGTTTTATATAGGTGTAACGGAAGTTTTTTGCCCACAGGGTAGAACCTGTGCAGCATTGTGTTTGTACGTGCGGCTTTTGATTGTGTTATGTTCTGGTGTATATTGAACCAAAGGGTCTTGTCAAAAGTTACCCCAATGGTTTTGTATGTCGTGTGTAGTCAAGCCTTGTTGGGTTTTGATGGTTCATGTTTGGTGTGTGTGAGAAGATTTATAGGTTATTCATGAAGTGATCTCTTGCGCCGAAGAGTGTCATCTGTGTCTTCTGAGGATTCGTGGCAATCAGACATTTATCCTCGTATTCTGTCTTTGCGTCTAGTATTATTTGTGCGTGGAGCGCGATCTTGTCTGGTCCACGGCCGCTGAAGAGAATGGTCTCGTCATCGGTGTAGGACACTGTCTATGTGTGACAGAAGTTTTCGGGTAGGCGTGGGGTGTCGTTTGTGTACATATGCAAAGTGTGGGTGCCAGTATGCTTCCTTGGGGAACGCCTGAGCGTGGTGTGCAGGGGTGTGAGAGGGTATTGTTGTATTTTATGTGGCATCTCCGTTCAGTGAGGTAGTGCGAGATGAGCTTTCTGGTGCAGAGAGGTAACTCAGTATTGTTGGCGAGTTTCCAACGGAGTCCCTCGTGCCACACTTTATCGAAGGCCTTCTCCACGTACTTGCTGATGGAGAGAGTCTTTTGATGTACCTGGCGTTTTTTTTTTGTATTCTGTCGTAAACGATGGTCACGTCCGCCTGAGTGGACCGGCCTCTCCTAAACTCATATTTATGGGGGAAGAACCAGTCCCTCTCTTTCAGGTATTCCCGTAGGTGGTAGTTGATCATGCGTTCGAGTATTTTGCCTAGGTGCTCTAATAAAGCAATAGGCCTGTAGTTTGGGTGTTTTGGTTCTTTGTTCGGTTTGTGTAGAAGTATGTTGTGAGAGGCATTGAATATTTTAGGGAAGTGGCCTGAGGCTAGTGAGGCGTTGAATAGGTGTGTAAGTGTGGGGTATATGTTTGCGGGGAGGTTGTGTATTAGTGTAGCTAGTAGCCCGGAGGGGCCGGGGGCACGTTTTGGTGTCGTTTTTATGTAGTGTTTTGTTTCCTCGACGGTGATAGGAGTGGTCAGTGTGGATGTGTAGTCGAGCAGCTCCATTCGTATCTGGGGAGCGGGCCTTAGCTCGTGAGCATAGGCCCGACAACACTCCTGGACTTCCTGGAAGTGCTCCCGCGCGTGTGGTTTGGGTAGGTTATGTGTGTGTACTGTGTTCCAGTGGGACCCAAATGCGTCGAGGATGACGTTAGTGTCGGTAAGTATTTGGTTGTTTACTTGAAGGGTGATGGGTTTGCGTGCATAAATGCCTGTCATTCTTTTACGTGTCGCCCTAAAAAGGAAGGGGCCATGCAACGGCTATCGTCCGCGATGCGGACGACTTCTCACCACTGCTGGTTCCTATCTAGCTTCACGCACTGTAGGATGTGGGTACGTAAGTGATTTATTTTGTGTTGTCATGGGCCTCTAGTGTAGTGATTATTGTACTGTGTAAAGAGTCTCTGAGTGTGTATGGAAAATGTGAAATGCTTTATGCAAGTGTAGTTTTGGGGGTGAGTGTAGGTTGCGTGCTGTGGTTATAATGTTTAAGACTGAGCACCAGTGGTCGTCTAACAGGTCTGGATTGGTATACTCCAGGTCGAGGTTTTGTGGCGTGTTATCTGTTATGTGTCTTATGAACTCTTCCCAGTTTGTGTTTTTGTAATCGTAGAGAGGTGGTGTAGGTATGAGTATGGGAGATGTGGATATGATAAGGCATATCGGTATGTGGTCAGAGAGTACGTGGGGACCCAGTGATATGTGCGTGTAGAAGCGTGCAGCGTGGTCGTTGTGGAAGACCACGTCCGGAGACGTGGTATCTCCGTGAGGACCGAAGAATGTGAGGAAGGCCGGGCCGATGTGCTCGCAGTGGTAACGCCGCAAGGCACCGGCCAGGTACCTTCCTGCGTCATTCGTGCGGTTTGAAAGGAGTGTCGGGTGAAAGGCGTTGAGGTCCTCCGCGAAAAAGATAGGGAGGTTGTGGTTAGATAGAGCCCGGAGTGGGGCTTCTAGGTTTAACTGTAGGCGTGGTGGTCTGTAGTGTGTGGTCACTAGAATAGGGCCGGAGCTTGTCTGTATCTTGCAGGCTAGAAAGGAGTCGTATTGTGTTTGGATGAAGGAGTTGTGTATGGAGCGCTTTACTAGGATCGCTGATCCTAGGTGCCGCGCCTGTAGAGATAAGTAAGTGTGTTATCCTGCGATGCAGAGTCTGTTGTTGAGAGGATGTAGGCTGGTTGAGTTCAGGAGTACTATGTCCGGTCTTTGTGTGTTTAACACCCAGTTGGCAACCGTATGGCGAATACCATGCCAACTGCGTACGTTTAGCTGTGTCACGTTGAGGCGACCTATTGTCGTGGGCGGAGTGCGCGGGAGGCTGATTTTCCCGGTACCGTTCCTCTCTCCTTGGTTATTGTCCAGGAGGCGTACCTTCACTCGTGTTGTCGACTGTGATTTTGATAAGTTGTCCTTAGTGTTGTTGAGTAAGGAAGCTGTGGTGGAGGGAAGAGTGTGTTCTGTGTGTGTGTGTGTTTTTTTTGGGGGGGGGGGTTAGGAGCAGAGAGGGAGTGAGTAGAGCTAGGAGATGAAGGGCTAGAGATAGTAGAAGAGGTTAAGATTAATAGAGGTGGGGTGTCGAGAGAGAGAGGAGGTTGGAGCGAAGGAGGAGGGGTGGAAGAGGGGTGAGAAGGAACAGCAGGATGGGGGAGGTAGCTTTACGTGTGGTTGTGTGTTGAGGGGAGTTTTTGTGGTAAGGTTTTTATGTTTAAGAGACGGGGGACGGGTTTGGAGGCTGTGATGGGGGGGGGGGCGGCGGTGGAGGTTGTGGTGTTAGTGTGAGTGGGGACGGTTGGAAGGGGGTAGGTGGCAATAGGAGGAGGAGTGGAAGTTCTGGAGGTAGAAGGGGGTTTAGGTAAATATGTGGGAGGAGTGGAGGGAGCAGATGAGGCAGTTGGGAAAGAGATGGGAGCTGTGGGCAGAGGGGGTATGGGAGGGAGGTGCAGTGGCGAGATGTGCAGGGATAGAAGGGCGGGAAGAGACATGAGCGAGGTAAGGGTGAGGGATGGGTTCGGGGAGAGAGGTGTGCGTGCCCACCGGGGTGGGGGGATGGGGGGGTGCCGGTCTCTTGTGTGTGTGTTCGTTGATTAGAGCAAACACCTTCTCGGGGAAGGTGATCTGCCCTAGACCGTGCGAGGAGGTGAAGAGTGTGTTTAGTATGTTTGCGTATAGTCGAGGGTCACCCCTTGACATGTCTTTTGCTACCGTTGAGAGCAAGGCGGCCAGGTGTAGTCTAGAGTGTGTGGTCTCGTTAGGTGTATTGTGTAGAGTGGGGTGGGTGTCGGAAGTAGTGGGGGTCTCTGGGTGTGAGGTGCAGGGGTGGGGGCGGGTGTTGGGATATCTGGGTGGGTTTGGGTTGCTACTGGGGTTGGGTGAGTCTGATATTGGGACAGGGAGTGGTGCTGACACCGTTGCGCCAGCAGCGGCGGCGAATGTTCTTGTGATGGGCAGGGGTGTGGGGGCAGAGGTGCGGGGGAGGAGTGTGGTGTTGAGTAAGTGGGTTGGGGACGCCGTATAGCCGCTACGGCGTCAGAGCGGGCCTTACTTAGGTAAGGACATTTAGGGCTGACGGCGACATGGTCGCCGCCACAGTTGGAGCAGAGGGGTGTGGGGGTTGTGCAGGTGGTAAAGTGGTGGCCCACTATGCTGCACTTTGAGCAGACTAGGTCTGCTTGACAGTTTAGTTTGGTGTGACTGATTTTGTAGCACCAGTGGCATTGCGTGGGTCTAATGTTGAGTTGTGATTCTATGTTATGCGGGTGTGTTAGGGTGCCGCAGTCCTTGATGCCTTGGTCTAGCAGCAGTGTTTTGTGGTGCTCGTGATGCAGTGTGATAACTGCCCATTGTTTGTTGCGGTTTAAATATATTTTCGGTGATGACTTTCTTCCCATACATCCGTCTGAGGCGTGTACGGAGGTCATCTGTGGAGAAGGCCAACCATAGGGGGTTGGCCTTTGTGATTCGTATTTGGTGTCTTTTGGTTACACCGTCGGCTAGTTTTGTATGTAGGTCTTGTGCGGCGAGTGTTTCCGAAGCGTTTTGGTGAAATTTGACTGCGTCCTCCGGTGAGGGGAAGACGAGTTTGTGGGCTGTATGTGCTTTTATGATATTCGTGATGGGGGTGTCGTGTGTAGCGGCTAAGTTTAGGAATGTGTGTTCGTTGTTTGTTGTGGGTTTTGTGTTTGATGTATGTAGCAGAGTGAGGTATGACGTGTTACTTACCATTTTCTATACTTCTTTTTTTTCGGGGGGAGTCCCCCAGCCCCGCCGGTAACGATCCTATGAACATGACTTGGATGTGGTGAAGGATGATAAGTGAGTATGGACCTGGTTGGGC
This sequence comes from Ceratothoa steindachneri, assembly GCA_963969495.1. NCBI lineage: Eukaryota > Metazoa > Arthropoda > Malacostraca > Isopoda > Cymothoidae > Ceratothoa > Ceratothoa steindachneri. Next base: position 123,657,989 of record OZ018326.1, read on the forward strand.
TCCTCAGAGGTTGTAAAAGCATGGCGGACTTAATGATGACTGAGGCCAGAATCTAGATGGCCTCTTTATAATATATATATATATATATATATATATATATATATATATATATATATATATATATATATATATATATATATACATATATTTAATGTCACGTCATTAAAGAGTAAGAACCATTAAGTAGATGCTGGTTTCTTTCTGCCCTGAGTCTTGAAAGATGATCTGCAGATGCTTGCCTCTATTCCAAGCACCCGAAATTATTGCCTGAAGCAGGATTTATGGATGTACTTTGAATACCATAAACCAAACTAGAAGAATTTACGAGCGTTGAAACGAAATGTATTTTGAATTTCCCACTTAAAGGGTGAGTATTAACGTATACATACTCCAGTAACCACATCTAAATTCGTTGATTATTAAGAAAATATTACCTAGCAATGATAACATAAATCTACTATAAAGGAAATTAAACAGGACACTGGAAAATTAAAAATAGACCTAAACAAAACAATCATTTAATAAATACTTCATTTTCTGGATAATGAATTCTTAACAGTGTTTTATAAGGATTTTCAAAATCAGAGGAATGGGAAGACTCTTAGGACGAGTAGAACACCAAATATAAAACTATAAATATACACAAGTGTCATATAGAAATGACATTCCTATCTCTAAACCTGAAACTCCTCTATAAGACAACTCACTCGAAAACTTTAAACTACCCACTTGACCCTGATTCTTTCTGTATTTTTATTGCTCTTACCATTTATGGTCGAAAAAAATACTTTCCTCTCAAGCAAAACAACGAAATTGTTTGCTTTTTAAGTTGTCTACAAAGCGGTAGAGAAAAGATTTCATCAAATACAGAATATTGATGAAAATTGATACAAATATCAGTTGTGCTAATATATTGTGGGATATTTTATATTTTATGTGTCCATTCCTGGAGGTTTTATACTCCATTACGATCCTAACATGTGAGGATAATGAGTCATAAATCCTCTTAATGCAACAACTATTGCCATCTTTGAGGATTTTCCTTAGCCATGTCCATTATATCCATCTATTTTATCATCTTTGATTTGTTGTTCGCTCATTTTTTGCCATTCGTGGATCTGTTGTGAATAGATTCAATAAAATACAAATAAATGTCATTTCTTAATAAAACAAAACAACCTAGGAATACAGTGCTGGGAGTTATAACAGCAATCTTCATGATCGCAATATGAAATGGGACAAAGCAAATTGCCCTAAAGAAGCGAAGCGTCAGAATGCGAAAGAGGGAAAAAGGTTTCATTTTTAAACCCTCTATAGAGTCTATAATTAAAAATACTTCTGCGCCCGCGCGCGCGAGAAAAGAGAGAGAGAGGGAGAGAGAGAGAGAGAGAGAGAGAGAGAGAGAGAGAGAGAGTAAATGCAAGGATCTAGTGGAAGATCCAATATAAAAGAGTGATGTAAACAATCCATAGAAGCTACGAAATAGCCAACCTATCGAAAATCTGCCTGAAGACGGCCCTCTATCCCTGCTCCTAAGCCATCCACATCATAGGGTGAAAAGGCCAGAATACCTCACGAATAAAGTTTGTTTCATTATATTGAAGAATCCTAAAATACGATCATCCCCCATGTGCTGGATTAACTGAATTAATTAACCACGTAACGCCCCACGTTGTTATTAATGTTTTAAAAATAAATTATGATAATATGAGAATTTTCTAAAAACACATGAATAATACGAAAAATTGAAGGGTTTCATAAATAGGTCAAATGGCATATATTAGTAAAATTATGTAGTCTCCATATATGTATGTATATTAATCTGTCCTATTTAGAAGACGGTAAGCGTTGATGATTAAAGGAAGCAAGTGACGCTCCCTGCGGTCCTTATATCTGCCCATCTCTGACACGTCCTTCGAGGACGCCCAAGGATCAACAAGTAACGTCGAATGAGTGAGGGAGGGATGGGGTGAGTAATCGATAAAAAAGAACCTACATCGGCCGTCGCATTCACACACACACACACACACACACTCCATTTAACGGGACGACAACCACTGCTCAGCCATCGACCTCTGCTAGGTTTGAGCCAATAACCGCCCATTAAACACAGCACAAATCACAGGTGGCATTGATGGTAATAAAAAGACCCATTAAGCGCTGGTGAATTGCGATAAGTATTTGAAGAATGTATTAATGCTTAGACGCCTTTTCAGCACACACATTCTTTCTTTGCACAGGTATATGCGCAATATATATATATATATATATATATATATATATATATATATATATATATATATATATATATATATATATATATATATATATATATATATATATATATATATATATATATTAGACTGGCCCAGATCTATAGAGGTAATTTTTCCTACTTAAGAACTTCTTAGTCTCACCCATACAAATTGTGAGGCTTCCTATAAAGACTAATTTTAACAAATTTTTAGCTCAATTGAACGAGTTTTAATAGTGCCACAAAGCTTACAAAGTTTGACGTGTTGCAGTTTTTCCACACCACCCATGAGGTAACTGTAATAGGCGCGGTTTTTTTTTTATGTGGTATCTCCAGGAGGCCTATTCCATAGTGTTTGGAAATGAACTCAGCTTGTTTTGTCAATTGTTCATGCATTTCTTCAATGCATATTTTGTTCTTTTTTGGAAATTTTCTCTGTGACATTCGACCACCTGTAGAAGTTACTGAAGATGATCTTCATTTTTGGTAAGATGATTATTGTAGCTCTCAATCAAGGCTACAGCTCTCTCTGCATTGCCATTGATGACATTTATAATATGAGTATATTGTTTTACTGTTTGATAATCATTTCTTTCACTCCATTCTGAAGGGTCTACTTCTAAAAAAGAGGAATTGAACGACAATTTTGTGAAGAAAAGTCGACTTGATTCGGTCACGAAGTCAGCGTATATCTCCCAGTGTATATCGTTTCTCTGGATGCTGTGAGTCAGGCTTCTGCACTGCTGCAGCCATCTTTCTCTTCAAGTCTAGAGTTACACCTTCATCCATGAAGGCAAAGAACACAAGTTCTTGGGTTAAAAACCAAAGGTGACGACCAAGTGCTTTGCTGGCTACATAAGCAAATTCCTTATCTTCAGATGCTTTGAAACTTTGCAAGTACTCTAAGTTCTTCAGTGGAGCAGGTATGCAGTTGAAAATGTAAACCAGTTGGGAAATCGCTGTGCAAATCACTCGACTGATGTCTGCTCTTTCTTGGTCATTTTAAATTGTGACTTGAAGAGTACAATTTCAATTGAATAAATAACCTTTGCCATCTAACGTGCTCGATGCACTGCTCCAGGTTGTTTGAAGGAAAAGCTTTCTGTGTCACCACCTAAATATGCAACAAATAGTTACAAAAGTTCTTTGTAATCTGCTCGAGGCTGATGACATTTCAACTGTTCTTGACAAAAGCTAAGCACAGCTTCTTTCGAATAGACCCATGTATTGTGTACTTCTTACGATGAAGTATTGATAGTTTTACAGAAATCAATCACGGAAACGCTTGAAAAATTGAATTTCTGGTCTGGATGAAGCACCAAAACACTTTTGAAATACGTCAGATACATGATGCTTGCAAGAAAAAGCAAGAAAACCTCTATTTAATTTTGTTTCTATTGTCACTCATGCACCTTTCTTAGGACCAGTGTTACTAGTAGTGGTGTCAAAACACATGGTTTTAACACTGTCCTCGATATTCCAATCTTGAAGACATTCCACAATTGCTTTTGCTGTTTCAGCACCTGTACCTGACGTTAGTTTCGGTATTCCCAAAAGCTTACAATTACCACCACCAGACACTAACACAGGCAGTCTACCTATATTTACAGTGCTAATTAAATCAGGCATTAATTTGCCATTCCAATGAACTGTTAGAGGCGCATCTGTAGGAAATGTTTGCTTTAAACTATCTGCTATTTCTTAACGCAGTTCTTTTCCTTTTCTTAGCAGTGTACTTCTACTTATGGTCATATCATCAATATCTATTCCAAGAGCTAATGCTGTTGTTGAGATCACCATTATCGCATGACGATCACTCATTTTTGTTCGTCGAATGTAGCCACAAGTCAGGTTAAATAATTTTCTTGCCTTTAAATATTCTCTTTCTTGGAGGATTAGATGGACCGGGCTCTGCTTCATCCCTGCTGTTTTTTCCGCTGCTTGAGCTACTTGTTAGATGAACAACTGACAAATTTACTTTTCTACGCAATTCTCGTTCAATTTGCTGCGATTCTTCCTCACTTCTTTTGCTTTTTTTCTTTTCATTCTTCACTGTTTTCTTGTCAACATTAGCTATTTAGCCTCGTCTACCTGTCTCTCTCTGAGCCTGTAGAAATGAACGATCATCTTCATTGGTTATCATTCTAGTTCATTAGCATGAGCTATATCAAACAAATTATTTAAAGATTCTTTGAATGAAGTTTCCTTTGATATTTGAGTTTGATCTCGCCTTGATTTTGTTTTTTGGAGGGTTCTGAACTGCTCATGTTTTTTTATGAATCTAGGTAACCAAATGGTGTGTATCTCTAGTTTGTATTTTTGATTGGTCCCATAGATCATATATTTCTGAATTACAATTTTACAAGCCTCTTTTGCATTGCATTGTATTGAACTTGACATGTTAATTGTATTCCAGAAAAACTTTGTTAAACACAGATAGATACTGAAACAATGCTCACTCTTCAGTGGCTCACACAACACTGAGTAGGGCATTGGTAATTGACAACTGGTAAGGGATGTGCTGCTCAGACAATGAAACTCGATACCAGAGCGCCTACAAGACTACTCGTTGGGCTTATTTGTCTTTTGTACCTACTCTATAACAGCACAGGTTATAGGATTATAATGAAACTTAGAATGCACTTACGAGGGGCGGTCAATAAGTTTTGCGAATCGGTAGGGCAAAACAGAGGAAGGGGAATGGGTGTTTGTGGGGGTGTTAGGACAAGTTATGACAAGTCAGGACCTGCAGCCGCACGCTCCTGCCTCGTCTATTTAAGAAGCAGTAGTTAATCGCAGATCGTCAGTCATAAATTTTTTAACAATGGAGAAGGTTGAGCACCGCGCAGTGATCAAATTTTTGACCAAGGAAGGCAAGAATGCAAAAGAGATCCATGAACGCATGGTTGCAGGGTCCACCGACACCTCCCCTTCCTATGCAACCATTTCTCACTTGAATAGGGTGTTCCGCCATGGTCGTGAGTCCCTTGAAGATGACCCCCGTCCAGGACGCCCGTCAGACGTGACCAACGAGAACAATGTGGCCCGTGTGGAGAGGAGGATCCTCGAAAATCGACAGGTAAAGGTCGAAGAAATCGAGTGAGAACTAGGAATATCACATGGAAGTGTTATCAACATCATCCACGACAATTTGGCCATGACCAAGGTCTGTGCCCGTTGGGTCCCTAGAAACCTCACGAAACCTCACGCCCCATGAACGACTTCAACGTCGTCAAAGTTCGGAGCAGCTGCTCCCCCTGTACAACTAAGACCCGGCGGGATTCGAGTCACGCATAGTGACAGGTGATGAAACGTGGGTCCATCACTGGGATCCCGAGACCAAGCTCGAAAGCATGGCCTGGAAGCACAGGGGCTCTCGGGCCCCCATCAAGTTCCGGACCCAACCCTCAGCCAGAAAAATCATGGCCACCATCTTCTGGGATTCTGTGGGAGCGTTGATGGTGGACTATGCGCCTCGTGGAAGGACCATCACAGGCCAATATTACATCGAGGAACTGGCTGGGTCGAAGAAGTGCATTCGTCAGAAGCGGCGCGGCAAGTTGACACGCGGTGTCCTGCTCCTCCACGACAATGCCCCTGTCCACAAGGCCAGAGTTGCACAAGCTGCCCTGCGCGAGTGCGGATTCGAGGAGCTCAACCATCCCCTTACAGTCCAGATCTGGCCCCTAGCGACTACTTTTTATTCCGCAAGCTCAAGGCTGCACTGCGTGGACGCCGGTTTGGGGACGATGAAGATGTCCAGCTCGCCGTCCAGGAGTGGATTGAACAGCAGTCGGGAGATTTCTGGTTGTCGGGAATTCGAAGCCTCAGGGACAAGTGGCGCAAGTGCATTGAAGTCGAGGGTAGTTATATTGAAAAATAATAAAACACTTTTCCTAATATCTCGTTTCCTTATATCCGAATTGCAAAACTTATTGACGGCCCCTCGTAATATAACTGTTAACATAATACAACTATTAATTTATATTTAGGTAATATAAATTCACTAATATTTAACTATTTTCCATTTTTTGAACATATTATTAATATGTGTAAAACTAACATTCGTTGTGGCACTACTAAATATTATTATATTTTTCTGCTAATTTGCACAGCGCATTTTTTCATTAAGCCTCACTATATCCAGGGGTGAGATTAAGGATGATTTTTTTTTCCTTTGGGCCAGTATAATATATATAAAATATATTGACCATCAATTTTATTTTTGAACGTTTTAACTGGCGAATTCAATTTTTTTGTATCTGACTGGAGATTAAAAATCAGCTGAGGAATATCCATTTTATTTGTTCGTATTTAAAAACTAATTACAATTATGGCCTTGAGCTTTGGACTTTCTTCAGGTGTCTTCAAACGAAAGTCTTCGTTGTTGTTGAAGCGGCATTGGTGTAAAGTTTTCAATTCATGTTGCCTCTTCGAGCGGCAAGGCAGTTTTTTGGTGGTCGTGAGCAACAAAGAATGAAGTTCGATTGATGTACCAATAATGGAAGAGACTTTGATAGTGGAAAAAATAAGATGGCGAAAAAAAGAGGTGAGTGGTGGGTAGTTTCTCCCTGGTTATGAGGGAATCGCTTTACTTTTAAGTGGGTTATACTTATTCCTATTGTGTGTTGTTATCCTTTATGTCATTGTCATTTTGATGTTTTTAACTTTTCTGTGTTCTTCTTTGTTCTCTATTTTTATGTTTTGGTGTACATACTTATTAGTGTCGCTGTTTTTCGTGTATTCATATCTTCATACGCAATCATGTTCAAAAGTTTACCTTGTAGATGCGTCGTTTCTGTTTAGCCGTTTGTGTTGTACTTGTTTGTTTCTTTTGGTTTTCTTCTTTCTTCCTTTCGTCATGTGTATGGTGATATTGTGCGTTCCTCGGAACAGATCTTACTGCTTGGGAATTTTTTGCTGCGGGTAACTTTATTCCGCAGTCTGGCAGGGATATTGATTCTGCCTCCTGTTCCCTGCAGTTCCGGAATGATGCTATCGGTCAATCTTGCCCAGACATTTTTACCCAGTTTCTGAGTTGCAACGTTGATGGACTCCAAAAGTTATTTTCTACGCAGCCCTCTTTGCGATCGATGGTCGCGTCTTCTGACCTTATTGATTATGAAGGAGGCGGAGATTTACACTCGTTTGGAGTTTTCTCATAGAGGATTTATTGGCCGCTTGAGTTACGGTAAGGTAGATGAGCTTATACCAGATGAACATTAGGTATATTTTCCTAATGTTTGGCTGAGCTAAGATCTCTATAAATCTGTATAGCTTAGAGATTTCCATCTTAGACAGATTCTGCCTCTCCGTGTGATGCTTCCCGTATCCGTGGGCGGAGATCCTTAGGCCAATTACTGTGCCTTCGGCGGAGTAGCCATATCTCATTCCGCCTGTTACGATGGGCCACGTAGACCAGTGGCTCAACGCGAGATTTCCGCTCTAGTTTGTGCTGATTGTGCACTAGGCCGTAGATTCGATAAACAAATTTCGGCAGATCAACATGCACAATTCAGGTTTTGTACACTTGATTACACATATTTCAAAGATGGAGAAAGTTTTTTTGAGAAATATTTGGCCCTCCCCCCCCCTTTATTGAGTTCAAAATTTCCTTTTTTTTAAACTTTCGAGCCAGAAAGACATACACAATCAGAGTTGTTGGTTTGTTGTGATAAGTGCTTCTAAATATATTAGAGTTGAGTTTAAACTGAAGGATAATGTGAGTTCAACTTTTAGTATATGAATGATACATACTATTTGCCAACCGATACATTAAAATCATGCTTTGTCTCAAACGATAGCATGAAGTCACGAGATTTTAGGTTCGCCCAAATAAACTTCTTTTCCATAAACTTCGCCAGAAGCTTCCGTCACCATTTGCACACACCGCTCCACACCTTGAGAATGGCATGGAGACAATATTATGTAGGTCCGCATTAGATAGCCTGAAATCACGTATCTCTTCCTCATACACAGTAACTTCTCGGATCTTCTTTATTTTGCCGATAGCTAATTTCCTGTTCTTCTGATCAACGTCTGCCAGCATTGCCAAAAGAATGGTCACAGGATGGGCCCAGTAGGAATTATTTTGGATTGTTTGCCATGTTATGGCTTCACTGGCAAGTTGGAGTATTTGCAGAAGATTGAGCTGTTCCAGGAGATGTTTAGAGAATTTGATGTGAAACCAGATAGGCCCATAAGGACACATGGCAACCTCTGTGAGGACAACCAAGTTACTATTAGGTTTTGTGTTGCCACATAAAGTCGATATATTCTGCTAGCAGTGGTGAGCCATCTTGCATGAAATGTTAGCCCTGGTTTTATACGTAGGAGATCAGCGTCAATTACACCACTTCTAATAGCACTGGTAATTCTGTGCAGGTAAGCTTAGTCCAGACTAAGCTTATTCACATCTACATCTGGAAGAGGAGCTCCTTTAGCAATGCATTGAAAGCCATTTGGTGATACTGGTAAAGGTTCACAGATGGTTAAGGCTTTCCTAAGTGGTCCTTTCCATCGAGTTCCAGTTTCTGTTTGACCAATATATTTCCTGCACAGATGCCTCAAAGGAAGCTCATTTAGATGCAAGTTGCAGATGATCCACTGTAAAGAACGATGTAATTGACATTCCAGACCTCATATGGCTCCATTCTTGTAGCAAGTATTAGTTGCCGCGCTGTCAGCTCCCACTGCCTTTATCTCATCTTTAATATCATTTCCAACAAGCCATTTCATCACTCTGTCTGCAATATATGCACCTGCTCCTTGTTCAATAGTTAGATGATCTAAATAGACAGTACTAGGTTCTATAACAAGCACATAGTGATCTTGAATTTCTTTTGCTCCATACCATTTGTTCCATTTATTCTTTTTAGTCAGTGTTGTGTCTCTCCTCCCATCAAAGAAAAAAACGGCAATTTTTTTTATCTCCCAAACATTCAGATTGGGTGAAATTCCTCTTTATCTTCTGTCGTGCCCTCTAGACTTTGTGATGGGCAATGACATGGGAGCGGTCTTCTAAATTTATAATACCATAGTCGAAAAGGGCTACACTACTAATAGCAGCAGCAGCAGCAGCAGCAGCTCTATTTGACACGGAATACTGATCTGCTTCCATGGTAAATGTTGGTATTGGTATGATGTTTTCTGTTCTCGCAAAGATTTTCTTCCATTCATCATCAGAAATGTCAGAAGATGAGGTTTCTTCATCCAAGGCTTCGTCTGAAATTGTAGTTTTCTCTTCCCTCTTCTTTTTTCATGATTCTTCTTTCGTGAATTCGATCTTCCCTGATTTTCCTTTTTTTATCATTTGACTTGTTTTTAACTCCACTCCTCCAATTTTTATATACCGACCAGTTCTTCGGTCAATAAGAAACTCATGCTCTCAACGTGGCACTTTCATGTTCTTTTCACACTTGCAATCCAAGAGATCAGCACACTGGCAGCCTGCTATATTCAAAGGTTAACACACTGATGAGATAAACTTCTTACTCATAGTGGTATTCATTCTTTGTTTTGATACCACTAACGCTTCTTCCACTAATCGGAGTAATTTGGTTTTAACATTCTTGATCGGCTGAACTGGAATACTTGCTTTTTTTCAAATCTCAGTAAGGGCCTCTGATACTTCAGGAATAACATCCTTGTTCATCTTGTATTTATTGTCTTTTACATACTAAATATATCTTCCCCCCTTTTGTTGTGTTGGCAGCTCATAATGAGAAAGTTCTGGAAGTGGATCGCCAAAGACACTGTGACTTGTTGATGTTCTAGTTTTTTTTACTCATCTTAGCCCTGAAAGTGAATAATAGAAAGACCTCTTAGTATAAAACAGAAATAATGCATGTGATGAGTGAATCTATAACATACTTTCAAAAAGGTAAAGCCATATCCCTCCAAGGAGAATACTCTGTAAATATCTCGTAAATTTGTCATACATCGATTTATTTATAGTGCCCTCCGAATTATTTACAAACAAGAATTCCTCAATCTAAAGTTGCCTAAATCTTAGATACATAAGGAGTTAAAGTGCAAATTTTCTTCCTGTACGAAAATTACCCATTTCTAGCTTCGGAAACGAGAACTATAATAACTGAATACGACCAGCCTCACGCTACGGAAAAGATAATTTTTAAGCAAAAATTTGCCCCCAAAAGGGGGTGTTACGATTTTTTCAGATTTTTTTTTTGTCTTCATTTCCAAATTTCGGATGGTCTACTCTACAAACGTGAAATGTGCCTTAAAATTGGTTGCGACACTACGCCCTACACTAGCATTCCCCTCCGCGCATGGGACGATTTGTCTGATGTCATCTGCGAATTGCAGATACATCGGGTCCCTATGCACTGGAGTTGAGGGTGTAGACCAGGTAAAGCAATGAGCACAGGCAGCTTTCCTGAGGAACGCCCACCTTTAGTTTGAACTCGGGTTCTCTGTATCTTTTGAGCCCGTCTGTCCACATTGATGTCGCATAGGATACTTTCCAGGATTGGGTCTAACTGGAGGCTCGGGATCTTATATTAGAGTCGTTCCAGCCAGACTTGTCGAAGGCCTTCTGCACTTCTCTCAGCACAAAAGTACCTTTTCGATCGGCAATAAGCGATTTTCTCATATAGGAGCTCTAGGGCCGTATATGTGCCCATTTTCTTCCTGACCCCTTGTTGCTTTGGGTTATTTGCTCCTAACTCGCTCAGTTGAGTTCGTAGCTTTTCGGCCAAGATTTTCTAGAAAAGCTTGCCGACTATCACCAGAAGAGAGATTGTAGGGAAGTTAACCAGCTCTTCTGGAAGCTTGTTTCCTTTCAGGATAAAGATTATTTTAGCCATCTTATACCAGTCAAGAAATAATCTGTATTCAAAGCATCACTCATGGTATTAACAATGCCCTGAATTATTTGCATTGGGACGTTCACTATGTTGTTTTTGGTGAGTCCAAACCAGCCCAGTACCCTTTTGTAGATAGACCAAATGGTGCTCATGGTCTCTTCAAACGGGATGGTGTGCCCATGGTTAACTATCTCTCTTTCTTAGGACATTTGAGGATGCAGATGAGTCCAATTTATAATCAGGCCAAGGTCATCGAGCAGTTTGTTTTCGAAAGCTTGGTTGAAGACGTCGTTCTCGTCAATGGTTATTGCGAAAATATATTTCCAGTGGTTCCTGAACCTTCTTTCGAGAGTATTTGGATCCTCTATGAGTTCCTCACCGTCTTTGGCTCGTACTCTGTCTTTTGGATCCAACCCCCTAAGTTTCGGATATCACTCCAAAGCTTTACGGAATTTCTCTTCCTGGCCAGCCTAACGATAATATCTTTGCATATATCCCTCATTTTCTCAGGATTATGTTTCTAAGCTCCTTGCTTAGATTGCGCATTCGGGCTCTTTCAAGATTTGGCTTGGTCCTGCCGATTTCCTCATCTCGACCATTTACCTAGGATGTGGGAGCATTTTGTATGAGATCCTGGGGGTGCATCTCTCGTCAGCTACATATAATGAGGAGAATGGATATCTTCTTGATCTTCTCATCTATTTTTTCGAGAGCATCGGTGCAAATGAGATTGTTGTTTGGATAAGAATGCGATCGTTCAGAACCACGAGTCCTGGTTCATTGGTAATGTTGAAGGGAAAAGTTTGTACTCACTAACACTGTCCGGTTTATTTACCAAACATTGCGTTAAAAAGGTCGAAAAATCTGCTCCAAACCTCTCGAGTTTGTCTCTTTCGAGTAATAGCTCAAGGTTTCTTTCCCTCTGGTCGGTGTTACCGTAACCTTACGCTCTGCATCTAGCGCTTAGGTTGCCACCTAGCAATGTCAGTCTCCAGTGCTGAAATAAGATAACGAAGTTGTTAATCGGCAGGTAGGGGTGACTAGGCGGCTGGCATGCGGCCGCCACGGTTACGCTTCCAACAAGGGTCGAGACTTCAACAGTCACGAATGATTTATCTAAATCTGGTAGATTTTTTAACTCTATGTTTTTGCAGATCGTATCTTTTTCTGTGTGATTTTTGTTAACAGTGATGTAATTTGCTATTTTGATTGGTTTAATGTTTGTGTTTATGTCGTGTTCTAAGATTAAGATAATGCCGGGGTCCACTGTTTGGAATATGTTTGCATATTCAGTTGATTTTCCCCCCCATCCATCAAGTTTCAGTGTTTTCAATGTTTTTTGTCATTTTGTTTATGTGTGAGTATGTTCGTTATCTTGCCACTATTTATTACGGGCTTTTGCGTTCAGGATTTTTAAATTCTGCGTCACTAAAGTTGTTGAGTTCTCAGGAAACAGCACCTACTCCGAGGCGTAATCTTGAGGTCGATTTCTTTTTCATCGTACTTGTAGGTACGTTTTCAAACCATTCTTCTACCCTTAATTTCTCGGGGGTCTTTGGAACCTCAGGATTTGCTTCTTCAGCATCCAAATCAGATGAAGAGCTTGAGCTGTTACTTTCAGCTTGATTTATCTTCCTGGTAGCTTTTTTCTCTTTTTGTTCCCGGAGCCTCCACTATTGGGTCCTTTATTGTGAACATTTTGGCTCATGGCGTGGTCTCCAGGGTTGTAACTACTTCGGTTGGATCTGTGACTGGGAATGCGGCAGAGGGCGCCTCTGGTGTCGATTATGGCTGGGACTGTAGTTGCAGGACATCTCCCGAAAGGGGAAGTTGTCTGGGAACCACATTTCCGACATCGTTGACAAGATAGAGTTCTTGCCAAGGTACCTGAGTGGGCCAAGTTTCTCACCTGTGCATATAGGATGCGCATGAGAATCTTGGTGGAGTTTTCGTTTTTCAGCCTTAGATAGGTCTTGTGCTGGGGTCGAGAACTATAGCTAGGGCGGCTTTTGCTGCATGAGTGGAGGAGGTGTTTCCCCTCCTAGCTTCCTGAGCTTCTTTTCTTACCTGATTTTCTGTGTAGAATCTCTTTCTTTGGGGGATAGGACATGATCATTGCCCTGTGGTTCAGCCCGCAGTTTTGGTACTTTTCGGTCTGGGCAGTGCATTCGCGATACCCGTGATCTTTGCCGCTGCATTTGGAAAAGGCTATTTCCTGTTCTTTGCAGTCACTTTTGTACTGCTGATCCTTCTTTAAGCAGCGAAAGTACTCTTGAATGGGGATAAATTCTTCCAGTTTGATCTGTTCCTCGCTAATCTTTGCATTGAAGAGGAGCAGTGCATTTTCTTTCGCCTTCTGGGTCATTTGAGTTTCGCCGAACATAATTTTGAAGACGTATCGGTAGTCAGTGTTGTCTCTCTCGTTGCGGAACTTGAATACCTCCACGACTTTTTGACCAAGCTTGATTATGGAAAATCTCCTCTGCAATTTCCTATTTGGAGTACTGTCTTATCCAGGGGTCTAGCCTCCAGCAGACAACACTCCTGTGAGCTTATATTAGTTAGAGGGAGATGCTGGGTAGGAGGTTTATCTCCTTCAGAGCACACATCCCCGACTCTTTAGTTAGGGTCTCAACATCTTTCTCCCGCTCGCATATGGCAACGTGGCCTGTCGGTGTGTTGAGCAGTCTCAAAATTACCACATTCAATTATCTGAATGAAGTTTCGAAAACTTTACCTCACTCTGGTTTCTGCTGTCCACCTATGGTCCTCAAAGGGCCTTTTGTGGGGAAGTGGAAAGCCATTTTTTTCATATTGCAAACCTTCTGGAAGGAGGAGGGAGATTCAATTGTGCCTACTTATCGACGGAAGATTTTCAATTATTCCAGGGACTTTTTGGACGTTAAATGTTGTTTTGTTTAACGGTTTTCTTATGGTTTTATATAAATTTTCCTTGGGGTGGAAGGGTCCCTCCCATCGTTTTCCCGCCGCCTCAATGAATAAGTAAATTGCCTGAAGATATGATGACAAATGGATCAGATGAATCAAGGGGATCCTCTCGAGAAGTGAATAATAACGGACTTTTGACAATTCCGTTTCCCTGAGGGTGTTTTAAGTCACGACTGCTTCCATCATACACATAAACGGTTTTACATCTCTCTGGGGTCCTACGTGGGCCCCCTCTGAAATGAACAGTGAAGGTTGCAGTCCGTCTCTTGTGAGGAAACTTTGTGACATTCTTATCGGCTGTGCGCTATTCCTCAAACCAACTTCCTCCAATGCCCCCAATTATGCAGTAGCAAATAGATATCATAATTGGGACGAAAGGTGAATGGCAATCTTCGCTCTTATCAGGCAGCGGTTCACGGGGGGATGGTGGCCTGGGCTTAGGCAGTCATCTGCCTAAGCGAAGCCGCTAGAAGAAAGATGAAAATTAATAGATGATGAATGGTGGGTGAATAGTAATCAACTCTAGCTCTCTCCTTTTTAACAACTAGTTTCTTATGAGAAATCCAGTTGACGTTTTTTAACTAACTTCACAGTTTCAATACCTCCTTTACCAGGTATCGGGAAGGTAACTTGCCAGCAATGTTCTGCCAAGGATTCTGAGCAGTAGTCATGAAGTTCTTTTTCGTTCTTTGATGCTTTTATAGGTTCGTGGTCCGTGTCAGAGTATGGTTCATCTTTAGCAGAAAAAGGTTCAGTACTCACTCCCAGCTGGAGCGGTGTGAGTTTAGGTTTGGACCCATCTCTGTTTTACGCCTAGATTCAGGAATGGAATACGATCACTTAAACTCAACTCGTATGTGAATCTGAGAACCAAATGGCATTCTAATGTCCTTTTGAGTTGTAGTAATTGATGTTCATCGTTTGTTGTAAGGTATATGTCATCAAAAAATCTGGTTTAATTTTTTGGTGGATTCGTCATTTTTGTTAAAAGCATTTCCTCTAGACTAATGGTTCCCAACCGATTTAGGCCTTTTGCCCCCTTAAGAACCTTATTTTTTCCTGTGGCCCATAATCATTATTTTCAGTAGGTGATATGCAGTTTAACTCTACTTTAAAGGATAAAAGATATTAAAACAGCTATTTGTATTCAGGTAAAATTATATTTGTCACATATATAGAACTATAAACATAGTAAAAATTAAACAGTGGTTAACATAGATGTAATACTCTTTTAAAATAAATAATTAGTCTTACAAAAAATAAAATCCTTTAGCAAAATTGAAATAAATATATCATCAACTCTTTATTCATTCAATGCGATCCTTGTGCTTCATGCAGTTTCACAAGTTTTTCAATATCAGGTTCTATAGTTGTTAGAGACAGACGAAGATCACCTCTTCTTACTATTTCTAAGCGGCTGCGAGCTTTTGATAGGAGGTGTGACACTTTACTAAAACCCGACTTAACCAGATAAGAAGTAGGAAAAGCAATAAAATATAATTTTACCTCGTCCCAAAGCAAAGGGTATTTCATAGCAATTTCATGACTTGTCCATAAGTTACTGACACCATGCTTAAATCTAGTCAGAGATGTTTTATCACTCTGTAACTCAATACGGCTTTCTTGTAATCTGATATCAACATCAACTGCATTAATTCCAAATGGGTCTACCACCCAACCTGGAATGTCCAGTTGTAGAAGATCTCTGAACCTAACTTCCATATCACTATGCAATTTCTACAAATGTTCAATGTATACTAAAGTATCATCTTCTTTCAGCTCACTCTCAATAATGAGGAGGGTTGGAAACTGTATCAACTCTTTTCGCCCCATATTTGTATTGAACAGCTTAATTTTCTCCATAAATGAACAAATAGACTCTTTGCAAGTTAAAATATTTGCATTTTTACTTTGTAGCTGTTTGTTCAAGATATTTAGCTTTTCAAATTAATCTGTAAGGTAGAATATGTCACATTTGGCAGTAATGATTCTTACTCCGAGCTGCTTACCATCTCGAAAAAACACAACACTATCCCAAAGTGCAATGAAGCGATTCAGACAATTGCCCTTAGAAAGCCATCGCACCTCTGTATGCAAAAGTAGGTGCTTAAACCCTTCTTCATTGGTAGCACAGAATTGTCGTAAAAGACGCTCTTGTCTTTTCCGACAATTCTGTGCTACCAATAAAGAAGGGTTTAAGCGCCTACTTTTGCATACATATGTGCGATGGCTTTCTGAGGGCAATTGTTCTTACTCCGAGCTGCTTACCACCCCGAAAAAACACAACACTATCCCAAAGGGCAATGAAGCGATTCAGACAATTGCCCTTAGAAAGCTATCGCACCTCTGTATGCAAAAGTAGGCGCTTAAACCCTTCTTCATTGATAGCACAGAATTGTCGGAAAAGACGCTCTTGAAGTGGATTTGACTTGATAAGGTTGAATGTCTTAATTACACTATCAAGTGAATCTTTCAGACGTCCTACTAGGTTTTTTGCAATCAAATGTTGACGGTGGACAACACAGTGTATGCAAAAACTTTAGGTACAGCCTCTTTTAAATGTGCAATAAATCCCCTATACCTACCCACCATACCAAGTGGAATATCATTTTCTTTGAAATAAGTCACTGCATTTTTGAAAATTGTTTCACCTTTAGTATCTGTCACAAGGCTGCGGGAAAAAAGCATTTCTTCTCTCAGTTGATCTTTATCAAAAAACCTAACATACACCATGAGAAAGGCTTCGTTATCAGGTAATAACGTTTCATCAATTTGTAATGTAAAGGTCTTTGCTTGTAAATGTTTAACAAGTTTTTCCTCTACATCCTTTGCCATTTTGTCAATACGTCTTGATACTGTATTGTTGCTCAGCGGAATGACTTCAGTGACTTTTGGGGGATTTTGTTGCATGACAGTTGAAATAACCACAGGTACTGAGGGCAAAATCAATTCTTCGCCAATAGTATGAGGTTTTACCGATTTTGCTATTAGCTTGGAAATCTCATAAGATGCAATTAAACCTTTGTCTAGTTTTGCCGCTGTTTTGCTAAATATATCTTTAATAGTGCTCCTTGCTTGGAAATCATTCCGCAGCTTTTTAAAGTGATCTAATGTTTTCTCTTTTTTGTCCTTGTGCTTATTCTCCAAATGAATTTTAAGCTTACTTGGTCGCATACTATCATTAGAAAGTGTAGCCATACATAAAAGACAATGGCTGTATATATTGTCTGGTGAATGTATAAAACCATAAACTAAATATTCACTGGAGTATTGTCGACATTTTTTCTTCGTCGCCGTAATCATGGGTAATCTGTGCAGAATAAATTTATTATGTTAATGATATATATATTACATTTTAGAGGAAGCTTACAGCAACAGAATGAAAGGCGCTTATCTCAGCGGTGAAAAAGGAAGAGTATTTCTGAGAAAAGACCTAGAAATAACCTCCATTCTCTGTGCAGAGCACCGAGTCTGTGCCCAACACCAACTCCTATTACAGTCGGCCACGAAAATTTCAGACATGTCCAATAAATAGAAACGCTCTTAAAAATAGCTGCATTGAAAATTTTGTTTTCCTTTCTAGTGCTAAATACTTGCCCTTGATGGTAAATATTTGGCACCAAAAAAGAACCGAAAAACAATGCAACTATTTTATGAGCGTTTGTATTAATTGGACATAGCCAAAAATTTCGTTGTTGATTGTACATCCTGGTACTCTGTACCTGTACCTAAATGCAAAACAGCAGAAATTTACTCCCTCAAGGGGATAGATCTGCATTAATTTAGTAATATATTATATATACATATATATTACTCAAATTAATGCAGATACAAAACGATAAGTACAATCATCAGAATTTAAGACTAAATGCTAATCTCGTAAGTAAGCCCTAAGTGAAACCGAAGTGAAAAACAATATGATTGGGTCTAGGCCGAGCAATGGCACACTTTACTTACAAACAAAAAATGCTCAGTTAATTACTTATAAAAATCTTTTATTATTGTGCTTGTGGCAATCTATTATAATTTTAAAAACTAGTAAAATTACTACAACTTCGCAGTATTAGGGTAATCAAATAAAAGCTACTTACATACTATAACGCCGAACCACTTGATAAACAGACTGTAAGGATTTAAAGTTCCACCTGAAGTATTTTGATCAAGCCAACAACGATGCCAGGCGCATAATGATCAAGCGCACAATGGAGAGCGCCGCAGAATAAGCTTGTAAGATGCAAAATATTTGTGTACAGATTAATGTAAATCCAATTATGCTAATAAAATATTTAAAAAAAGGGAAAATATATGTATTAATATTTTTAAAATGTAATTCAACTGCATAAATTAAAAGTAGATACTGCCCTAACTATAATTCAGGTTTCAATAGGTTGAGTACTGTGGCCCCCTTTATGGATCTGTGGCCCCTCTAAAGATTAAAATTTTCCTGTGGCCTCCTTCAGATGTGCCATGGCCCCCGGTTGGGAAACCCTGCTCTAGACTTCCCATGTAGAAGTTCGCAAAGTTAGGGCCTAATGGAAAAACCATCGCTACTCCGTCCATTTGATGGTAAAGTTTGCCATCTGGGCTTCGGAGTGTAGCGTCAGTTGTACATATTATTAAAAGATGCTTTAATATTTGGGGTTCCATTCGTGGGTAAGAAAAATCAGGGTTTTCGTAGATGTACTTTATAATTATTTTGATTGTTTCTTCTATTAGCACATTGATGAAAAGGCTCTCGACATCGAGAGAAGCTGGGATTCCTCCTGGTGGGAAACTGTGAAGAATACCAACAAAATCATTAGTCGACTTTATGGAGAGTTTTGACGTGATGAATCGTGTAATAATTTAATTCAAACATTCGGCTAGTTTATATGTCAGAAATGATTGAGAAATGATTGGGCAAAGGGGGTTATTTTGCTTGTGTGATTTGACATTCCCGTAGATATATCCGAGTCTATATTTCCCTTTAATAGGAAAGAGTTGGATTTGATTAGGGATACTGTTGTTTTGTTGACTCTTTTCTTCAGTTGGTCCGTCGGGTCTTTCGTTATTCTTTAGAATTTTGACGTGTCACAAGTATGTTATTTAGTTTTTGCACGTATTCTTCTTTATTAATTGAAAAAAATGTTGGACTTCTCGGCTCTTCTAATGATGATGTCATTATCATCTTTAAATTTCTTGAGACTTTAATTTCTTCTGTTAATAGGGAGCTTTTGTTAATTATGCGTTGTTTAGTTCATTCTGCGCTGAGTTGGGGTGTAAGTTCATGCTTAATTTTAAGGACTTTTTGCTTCTCAAGTTTTTTGTAAATCCTGCTAGAGCAGTTCTAATTCTACTTTTTTTTTTGTTGGATTTGTACTATTTCGGTTGAAGCTGGCATTTTGGGGCGAAGTTGAGGACTTCTTTAGTTCTTCTTCAGGCATGTGGTTAGACAAGTTCAGGAATCCTTCATTTTAAGATTGGGGAAGGAAAGTTGGCCCTACATATTTTTTCTTTTAATTTCGTTAGGTGAGTGTAAGTGGTCGTATTCCCTTCATGGATGATAACGTAAAACAGAAGAGTGAGGGAAATGTTCTTCCCCCAATCTGGATAAGGAATCCTGGACTTGTCTAACCACATACCTGACAAAGAAGTAAAAAGTCTTCAATCACAGCCTGAACTACGGTTGGAGCCTCATTTGATTTTCTATCCAGAGTCCTCCTCAAGAAGGGTGTCTGATTTATACCTTTCTTACGGTCTACACCAGGGACATTCCGAAACCGCTGCTCCCCCAAACCCGCAACGTACAGTACGCGGACGACATAACCCAGATTGTGCCACGCCAAACCAGATCTGGAAGAGTTATGTCGACGGCGACTGCAGCCGAGGCCCAGAAAATCTCCAGGTACGAAGAAAAGTGGAAGATCTAGACAAACCAGATTAAATTCATCACAGTCGCGATTGGCAGAATGGAGATGGAGGCCATTTGATTGGATAACTCGACTATTAATTATTACCCGAGCGGGAGCATCCTAGGCTTCAGGAGCTCCAAACTAGAACCTGACAAACTTCACCAATTTCATAATATAAATACAAAAAATAAACTGTATACTGGACTAGTATGAATTAAACTCCTCTACCCAGCAGTTCCAGTCAGCATATCCTCAAGAAGCAAGATGATTCAAATGCAAAAGGTGCAAATTCGGGCATACGCTTCACATTATGGGAACTACGCAGAAGAACAGGGATAGAGACGTTGAATGTATTCTTGCATTCGTGAAGCACCGCCATCTTGGACAGTCTGGAGGCAATTATATCACCAGGTACCGTAGACAACTTGTTCAGACTAGATGGCTACACCGGCCAACTACAGGTGACTCTGCAGCCAACCCACTCATGGACTAAAAAGTGAATTACTAAATAACACGCTAACGAATCACATAGCTAAGTGTAATATAATAGATCTATATAATAAAGTTGATTTTAACCAAATTAAGTGATTATCATTATTTTTTTCTTTTTATTATTATTACTCTGCATTATTTATTAACTATTATTTACTTTAGATGTTTGTGCACAATTATTATTATATTATTTATCATTATTATTTTGCGGTTTCAGCAACAATTTATTTTGAAAGTATAATGTATAATGTAAATACTGAGATGGCCCGATCATCGTGCACACTTTCTACTTCTACCTGAATTTAAGTTTCACCACCATTCCTCCCTGTCCCTGTACCCCTAGCCACGGAAACGAGGAGGGGGTCCCTTACTTCTTCACCATCTTTTTATATAAATAAAAAAATAAATAAATAAACGAACTTCATTCTTGGTGTGTGCAGTGTACTTCTCTGGGTTTGCAGGAGCTGAACATCACAGTAGATGAAAAACGGAGGCCCCCTTCCAACACATTACTAACATTGTGTTCGGACATTAGACTTATGCACAGTCTAATTCATCCACCATTGTATTCTCATTATATTCTTCGCATTGTGTATGTTGTATGCGCATACAACACACAATGGACATTTTTTTTCAGGAAAAAAGGAACGAGTTCACGAAGGAAAGCAGTAAGAAACGCTCCTACAATGTAGCCTTTGCTCCAATAGGGATTTACCAGCATATTTGATAAATTGGTTAAGAAGCCTCAGTGTGTAATATGTTTGAAGGTTTTAACGGCAGGAAGTATAAAGGGATTTTTTTCCTTGTGGTAGCCCATCTGACGACTGCCTACTTGGTCATAAGTCGCCGTACGTAACACAGCCTACTACTAGGCTATATTGAATAACAAATAACAATATGTAAATAACAACGATAAAAAGGACAAATGCTAAAAAAATAACAACAATGAGAAAAAGAAAAAACCCAAAAGGAAGCGTGCTTTGGCGTCGGGGGTAGTCCCAACTCACCCTGGAGAAGGAACTTGTAACCTACAAAAAGAAACACAAAAAAAGTCAAATAAAGTGGAGAAGCCAGCCTATTCCAAAAAAGTGGTAAAGTACACAAGTCGGTGGTCACGAACCCGTCCCGAGTACAAGGGACAAGCTGTAGCGACCCCGCTCGTCCCGCTACCAGGACAGATAACTTGCACGTAGATCACCCAGACTGGGACATTTAACAAGAATGTGCCAAACAGGCTTGGGGACAACGAATTCTTCACAGTATGGCGCTGGCCAACGCTCCACCAAGTGTTTTTCCAATTAGGAGACGAGTGAAAGCAACCTGAAGCCGCCACGGCATTGGGGGTAGGTCCATGGGAACAGTCGTGGCGCAATGGCACGCAACTTTAAGTTCCCCACGACCGTCTCCAATCTTCTTTACAAAGCAGCCCGGAGAGCTGCCCGTATTCCTGCCCTGTAATCGGTGAGAGGAAGAGCGAAACGCTGGTCTGGTCACCGAGTCCTGGCAGACTCTTTGCTGCCCTCATCGGCGCGCTCGTTCCTCGCAATTCCTACATGTCTAGGAACCCAGCATAAGATAAGCTCGACATCCGCTCGGCTCGCCAAAACTGTGGCGTCACGTATATCACTAACCAGTGGATACGGATATGCGAATATGAACCTCCCAGGTGAGGCGTCGGTCAAATACAAAACTAAGGAAACGGTGAGAGTCTACCACTTCCAGGTAAACCCCGTTTAGAAACAAATCTATGCCAGAGTAGAACCGCGGATGGTGGCAGAAATGCACCACCGTATTTCTTGGTCAAGGAAAACCAAAGCCTGTTCGCTTCGGCATAGCGAGAGACACGGTTCAATGCTTGTTGGAGTCAACGCTCCAGAGTTGGCATCTGGGCCGCGCCAAAAGAGGTTGAAAGGTCGCCCACATAGAGCGTAGCGAAAATATCTTCCGGCAGCACCGAGGTGATGCCATTAATGCTCAAGGCAAAGAGTGTGACAATGAGGGCACTTCCCTGCGGGACACCCTCTTCCTGCTCCATTGGGCCGGAGTGTGCTCCCCTTACCTATACGCGGAGACTCGCCCATATCGTGTGGAGAGTCTCCATGATACCGTATTGCCATGCAGTATTATAGGCCTTCTCCTGACCGAGAAACACCGTGGCGTAGTGCTGTCTACGAAGGAAGGCCTCGCAGACAGCATTTTCTAGTTGGAGCAGAGCATGTGACGTGGAGTGGAACTTGCGGAAGTAGCAATGTGCAGAAGACAGATGGCCTCCGCTGTCCAGAAAAAAGGCTAATTTAACATTTACCAATTTCTCCATCAACCCTTACATGCAGGAGGTTAGAGAGATTGGGCGGAAACCGGTCGGGGTAGAGCGAGAAAGCCGTCGAAAAGGAGAAAGCGGTCGCGAAGGATTCTCGTGGAGGGTGGGAGAATTTGCGAGAATTTGCCACGAATTCTTCTGACTCGCTTCCACACATCTACTAGAGTGGTCTTCCCGTTAAGTGAAGATACGTATGCCCGACAAGAAGAGCGGCGTGAGTGCTTCAAAACATACGGTACCCTAGTCATAGCTCGACGAAATTCACCGACAGTGAAATCGTTCGGGCGGCGCATGTAGGCATAACGCTTCTGTTTTTGTATGCCGTCTCACACTCAGTTGACCACCACGGGAGCAGTTGGCGTGCAAAACGGCCAGACGTTCTAAGAATAGTAGTTAAGCCCACGGCGATAAGGTTCCCAGAGAAAAACTCAAGGCCTAATCTACCGACCTAAACTCCTCGACTGAGACAGATAAATCAGTCATTTATTGAAATGCGGATGACGGCGCCCGCGCCAAGCACCACCGGGGCGGGCTCTCGGGCAACAGTGGCCCAGAAAATGAAATTTGAATGGCAAAGTGATCACTAGCATGGAGGTCATCGATCACTCCACACCCAAAATCAGGCTGTCCATCCGGAGAGCACAGAGATAGATCGTGACAGGAAAATGAAGTGGTTCTCGGGAAGTGATTCGTAAACTCCACATTTAGGAAACCTATCTCTAGGTCATCGATCAAATTGTCAAGGACTTGACCCCTGAGATTAATCGAGTAGTCTACCCAAAGGGGGTGTCTACTGTTCAGATCTCTGAGCAACAGAAAGGGCCTCGGTAACCATGCCACGACCCGGCGGAATTCCCCCGCGTCAAAGTCGGCTAATGGTGGAATGCACGCGGAAATAACAGTATACCTCCTATCCAAGTGCAGCTGCACAGCTACTGCCTGAAAGGAGGTATCTAAAATGAAGAGAAGAACGGAGACGTCATGCCGCGTGTAAATCGCGCATCCTCCCACCCGGCCCCGATCCCGTGGTGGTGGGTTCATAAAACCCTTATACCCCGGGAGGGTGGGCAGGACGCACGCTCCCAGCATGGTCTCCTGCAAAAACGATAGCTAACGGAGAACGGGAGGAAACGAGCCTTTGCAGCTCCTCCCATTGAACCCAGAGTCCGCGGCAATTCCATTAAAGAAATATACCCTCCAGGCCTAGCTCGGAGAAGATGCGGGGGCCCTCTTCGAAGAGAAGACCCTCACGAGAATGGCCGGACGCTTCCCAGAAGGAGAACTCCGGGTGTTGTTGGCCGGACAATGCTTTAAAGCGCCTTCTACGACATATCGGGGGATATTGGGCTCGCCCTGCGAGTCTTTTTCTCTCCCTCCCTCAAAACCTTAGGCTTTGAAGGTGGATGTCCCTTCTTTGGAGGATCCACCGCTTCCGAGCCACTCAGCCTACCACTCGGTGGGGGTGAAGGAGCCGAAGCTTCTTTTGTGGTATCATCCTTTCGGCAGCAGCTTTAGGAACGCCGGAAGATGGCCTCACCACCATTTTCAAGGGTTGTTGACTACTGTGAGTCTAACGATTCGGTGGAGCCGCGTGGCCGTTTCACCTTACGGGAAACGGTCACGCTTGGGAATGTGAAGGGAGCTTTGTTTTTAACCGGGGATGGGTCTGAACCCTTGTGCAACTAGCTTTACCAGGGAAGCGTTCAGGGTGGGTAGAACCTGCAAAAGGGTTCCGAATGGGCGCGCAAACGACCGTGCTCGTCGGCTTAGCGGGGCCAGGAGCAGAGGGAGTCTTTCTTAACATTGAGGCATAGGACGTCCTAGACAGCGCTGGGCGCGCCAGGACCAAGTCCTTAGCCTCGCAAAATGAGAGACGATCCTGGGCCTGAACTGCTAGGATTTCCTTCTCAGGGAGATACGCACCACATTGTTTCGAAGAAGTGGGGTGCTCTTCTCAATTGACACACTTGGCCACAAACGATTCAGACTTATCGTGTGTGACCTTGGAGCAACTTTCACGGACTTCGGATAACCCCGACTTTGCGCGTCTCCAGGAGCGATTAGTATGACCAAAGCGGTAGCAGTAGTAGCATTTCTTTGGCAGTGGCACGAATGCCTTCACGCCGTAGCGATAACAATCGGCATGCGCCGACTCAGGAAGCTTGTCACAGTCGAACGTTACGAAAAGTGTAGGGGTGGGTCTCGAGGCCCTTCCCTGTTTTCTCATCACACGCACGACCTTGACCGCTTCATGGTCGGCCAACTCTAAGATGATGTCATCTATGGAGTAGTCAACGAGTTCCCTCGCATAAACTACTCTTTTCACAAAGGTTATGGTAGAGTGCGGCGTCACAATCACGGGGGTGCCATCAAGTGCCCGAAGAGCAGTTATCTTAGCCGCCTCGGAGCAATCCGCCGCATCTGCCAGAAGGCTCCCGTCCTAGAAACGGGTCACCTTCGGCTCTATATTAATCACACTACCTAGAGCTCTCCTCTGATGTATCATGTTGCAATTGGCCAACATGCTGCCATAAGTGTAGCGAATAACAAGGAAGCGTTTGAAGCCAGCTGGCTTGAAAACGCCAGGGAGCCTTTGAATAAGCGGCCCGACGTAATCGAGGTTCCGCTCTGCGCAGCTCTGGTCTTCTTCTGCGACTCCCCGCCAGGGAGGGGAGCAACGGGGGCCGGGCAGGCGATCTTGGCTTGGTCGCTTACCGAAACGGCAGCAGACCGGTCCGTCCCCGCGTTCCTTTTCTTTTTAGGAGAGGAGGGTGGAAAATGAATCCGCTTTTCTCCTTCGCCGACAGGAGCCCCTAGTCCAGATGGGCCGGCCTCGACAAGATCTTTCCCTGAAATGGATAAGGTCCTGCCTGTCATAGGAGCACCAGCCGGGGGATGAGATCCCTCCTCTCCTTGTGAGGGCTCAGGGACCCGAGCCATCTGAGGAGGAGCTTGAATAGGGGCGGGCACGAGTGCTGTGCTTGGCACTGAGCCAGGGTTCGACCCCATGGAAGATCCTACAGTCTGAGGTGGGGTCATCTCAGGGAGCGTGCCCATCTAAGGGGGGAGCCGCCATGTGGCCATCCCTTCGAGCCATCTCAAATCCTATTCGAGGTTCCTCTTTTACCTAATGCCGGCGAACTGCCTCCGCTGAGGAAGAGAGGGGGCCACGTATAGTCACCCCCTATAGGCTCATAGCACACAAGTGCAGGATGTTATGGGGCAAGGACCGACGGGTCCTGTCATCCCTTGCCCTCCTGAAGGGGTTGGCCCTATCGACGCGCTTTAACCTGGAGTGGTCAATTTTCATCCGCCTCCGTGCTTTCTTGGCAGTCCCTTGTGAAAGAAAATGAGGGACTGCCGCTGGGAATAGAGAGGCTTCCAAGGGCACCTCCAGAGAAAGGGGTGAGGTGTAGTACTCTACACCCGTAGGCCTTTGGAGAGGCGTAAGCCTCCTCTCCGGTGGAAGAAATTTGGAGGGTCTCCTGACAAAACACAGGGGGAGGAGGGGTGGCTCGATTTTTTCAGTGGAGCTACCCCAAGGCGGCTCCGATGAGGGTCAAGGGGAAGGTAGAGGGAAAGTATTAGTTTTTTATTTAAATCATCATTGGGCATGGTGACCCTGTAATTGTCACGGGATGTAAACGCAGTAGCCCGCTCTGCGAGGGGTGAACACGGGGCCGGCGAAACCAGCTGCCGCCATTTGAGGCCACTCCTCCTTCTTAGTGACCTGGCAGCCCATTAGCATAGCGGCTCTAACTTGGGCACGGCGTAAAATTGAGGAAGGTGTCGACGGGATAAAGCAGGTTGTTAAAAACCTACCATCCCAGGCCGGAGCTCAGAGGTCAGGGAACGTTGACCCCTCCTCTCTCAGCCCCGATCCGGGATAGTTGGGTGAGATGAAGCAGGTCGGCGTCTATCCTATGAAATTAGAGGCCGATCAGAGAAAGTTGTGAGAGAGGTTGTAGGGAAAGTGAGGAAGTAGGGTAAAAACACAGGCCGTCAGAAAGAAGAAGAAGAGGTTAAGTTGGGGCCGAACAGGGTGCTGAGTCCAGTCAGCACGTCGGCCAGTAAGGCAAATGGCCACGCCCCTTACGGGGAAGTATGAAGCCCAGTAAGCAAAATGACCACTCGAAGCGATGTCATAGTGAATTAAAAGAAAATGATATTGTCCATTTTGAAAGGAAGGAGTGTAGCTTAAAGTCAACGAGAATTGATTCAAGTGGTCAATATGCACGACACAATGACTGCTTTTCGATCTTTATTTGCAATTTCTCTGTACATTACCCCAAATAAAAAAGCTCACATTATTGTCGAGGACTTCGTTAGACCATTCTTGACCGCAGCCACAAGGCTTGCGTTTTTCGAGGAACCAGCAAAATAGATAAAGCAAATTACCGCTCTCTAATGCCACGGTGAATAGACCTATCGCCAAGATAAGTAGTGATATTCTTGAGCATGTAACAACGGAACTTAAAGAGATCTCTTCCTCTGCTTTTCGACTCGACGAATCTACTGGTGTGTCTACGTGTTCACAACTTCTGGTACATATATGCGCGCTACTTGAAAGAACATTCAGTTAAAGAGGATTACTTGTTCTCGGAATCTCTTGCTGCACCCACACTGGGCAAGGATTTGTACATACGGAGTACCTTCAATGACAGCAGTCCATTCAGGATTTTAAGCCTGTGTGAGAAATATCACACCGCAGTTTCAGCTCACACACTCTGATTCACCGCCATGCATTAGCTGTGAAAACTCTTCCTAATAATCACCTTTTTGATGTTAGATGTAGTGAAAATGATTACTCCTATTAAAGGAAGCTCTGTGAACTCGAGAATATTCCAAACTTTATGACACTTTTTGGGAGCAAGCCACACTTTAATTTCACACTAACGTGAGATGGTTAAGGCTGGGTAAGGTTTTGCATTGATTTGAGTTAAAATAGAAAATATCTACTTTCCTCGAGAGGAAAAAACCCCCCAAAAGTTAATCTACTGGAGAAAATGAATAGTGAAGAGTTAATGTGGAAAGCTGCCTACCTTTCAGGTTTTTGGGGAGATGTAAACACTCTGAACTTATCACTTAAAGGAAATAGTGTAAATGTTTTTAGTCGCCCTAAATAAAGTTGCTGTTTTTTCAGAGAAAATTCAGCTTTATCAACGTCGTGTTCAGGATAATGAGACGACAGTCTTTCAAAACTGGTGACACTACTAACCAGTATCGGAGAAGAATGTTCATAATTTTTATATTATAGAAGAGCATTTTAGTGTTATGATTGAAACAATCAGCCGTTACTTTCATGACCTTGATTAGCAAGGCAAGAAAGTTTGGGTAACTAAACATTCATTATTTGTGAAGAGGTGAACGAGGACAGTAACACAATAGTAAAGCTTAACTTTCTTGCATTAAGGAAGGATGCAACCCTGGAAGTGAATCATCAGAATGAAAAGTGGAATACTTTTTCGGCTAAACTGGAGGAGTATCACATTCTTTCTGCTCATCCATTTCGCCACAACTTATCGTTGCGAAGCTGGTTTCTCAGGTGGTTTAATTTGCAATATAACCAAAGCCATGAACCAAAGCCATGTGCGCTCTCCTCTATAGACGCTCTTTTAATAAAGGACAAACATTACCATGTTTCCCATTAATAATGCAACAATAATGTCTTTATTTTCTATGAATTACAAAAGAAATAATACTTTAATTTCAATTTGTAATAAAAAGAACAATGCTTTAATTTTTTTGACGGCGGGGGGGAGGGGGGCAACGAAATAATGTCTAAAATCCGAATAATTTTTTTTCTTGTATAAAATGAATTTCTTACGTATAAAATGCTTTAAAAATTAATCATTCCAATATTTTCCTTTCCTTTAACCCCATTAACTGGGTAATGGTGATATATCACAACAAGATCGTTGATGGCTGCCGAGTGGATTTCTGGTTCGTCTAGAAAGTCGTGTTTCGATCCCATTTCTTGCGCGGATACTGCCCCTGGTTCAGACGATATCCAGGACAAAACACTTCGACACCTAGGCGAGCGGGACTAAGCCTTAGTTTTAGCTTTATTTAACAGGATCTGGTTGAAGTATATTCCCAGCTACCAGGCGAATGGCTACCATGCTTGATTTTGCCAAACCGGAGCTCCATCCTCTTTCGAATGCAATTTCTTTCTGCCTGTAGATTCCCGTAGATTGAATCTTACGTTAAACTGTAAATCGGTGTTAAAAACCCCTCCTACAAATTTATATTTTTCCATATAGCTAAAATTTAAAGCTTTTGACGTGTGACATTGATAAAAAACTTTTTAAGTTGGTCATCAATTTATTTCAACAGCTACAATAATTTAAAGATGAGAGGCTCGGAAAATTAAGGAGCATCTTATCTCTATTTAGACACTTAATTTTTGGTTACAGAGTTTATGACAGAGCGACTCCTTTAGAATAATAAGAACCGATGAAGTTATACAAAGAATAAAAATTAGATACACCTAAAAAATTAGAAGCACAAAGTTATACTAAAGCTGACTGAGACTGACAATGACAAAGCAACAAAAGATATTTCCTTTATGTTTACCCAAGTTCTTTGTTTGCCGTTCAAGTGTTTGTGCAATCGAGTAAGATTTTTTATCTTATTTTAGCATCTGTAAGGAGAGTTACAGTAGGTTTTAACATACCAAGATACAATTTAGTATTATTATCGTTAATGCATTAACTTCTAATGTTCTTATTACTCCATTTTCGCCCTCAGTGAATATTCTCTCGTTGGATTACATAGCACGCAAGGTGATATGGTCTTATTCCATAAACAAGTCTCCTAGATTTGCGTGCCCTCCTGGTACTTAGTGCGCTTAGTAGTCTCCTCTATTGGTTACCTGGAATATGTACCTCTTACGTATCCTCCATTGACTTCATCATTTTACGATACGAGCCAGGGGTGTGGAGCTGGAGCTGGAGCCGGAGCTGCTGTAGCTGGGTGTTTTGGGAGGAGCCGGAGTCACCTAAATATCACCGGCTCCGGCTAGAAATCTAGACATAGCAAAAATTGCAATTTTTTAAGGCAATTGACTATACAACTGTCTCAGTCTATTGAAGTCGCAATACATCAAATACTCTGTCACTTCGGCCCCACCAGAACTGTGCAGCCACTTTTATGACATTCACAATAATCACTAGTATAGCATTAAAGGAACTCAAGTACATTTGCCGAAACATAATTGTTAAATGTTGTGCAACAAAAGCAATTCTTCTAGGGAAAAAAATGGTATTGTTAATGTGACATCACGTCCAAAGTTAAGTTTAAAATATTGAAACAACTTGCAAAAAAATTGGGGGGGGGGACTTTCTGGAACCCTGGAGTTTATTTAGTTAAGAAATAGTCTAAATAATAACTTATTAGTGACGTCTCATTAAAAATACCATTTAGAGAGTTATTTAGAATACGTTTAGCCGAAAAATGTAAATATGGCAACTGTTTGTTTACAAAACAATTTCGTAAAATAACATCAGTTCAAATAATTCTACGAAATTTTACTTAACAATATATAGTATATCGTGAAATACACAATAATTTATTTGTGTATTTCACGATATACTGTATATTAAGTTAAGTGTAGAATATTTGAGCAAATTTGGTCTAAAATAGCCAAAGGTTGGCTTAGAAGATTAGCGAAATTAAATTAGGAGCGTTGTTATTCCCAGGGTTTTAGAGCCTTCTAATCTATACAAGTTATAGAAGAAATGTTATTCAGTTCATCAAATTACATTTTTAAATCCCTCAATAATGAAGATAGGATTAAGAGAAAAGTCCAGCGGATCTGAATATTTTACTGTTATTGCAAATGATAAATATTATGTTTGTAAAATGTAATTGTGAAGGTGCTGGCGAATGGAATTCAACTTGTGGAGCAAAAAAAAGGAAATATTGCAAAAAGAGCTTAGAATTTGAAGCGCCACATAAATCGTAATCATCCTGAAGTTTCTAAGATTGTAGAAGAGAATGAAAAGAGGCAAATGTTAAAGTCACCAGCCAGTACTTCTGGTGCATCAGCAACTAAAAGTCAATACTGCCAACCAGAGGTGGCTAAATATTTTGCCAGTCCAAATGCAAATGTGGCCATAACACCGGATCAGTTCAAAAATAACATAATAGAATTAGTGGTAAACAATTTCCTACCTCTTTCTGTCTTTTATAAGCCAGCTATGTTAGGTTTAATAGGCGATATGGCTCAAAAATTCAAAATTAACTTCGATAGAAGTAGTATTAGTAGATCTTTGGTAGTTGAAAAAGCAAAGGAACAAAAATGTGCTCTCAAAAAATCAACTAAAAGTACGTATTTTTTTATTTTTTAAAATGGACGGTTGCCCACATTTAAGAACACACTATTTTGCAATACATGTTAGATTTATTGAGGAAAGCAATAACATAGTGACACATACATTGGCAGTAAGAGATACTCAAGCCCGATATACAAGGGAGTACCTTTATAAGCTTGTGAATGATGTTTTGCAAAAGTATGAAATAGAAAAGGATAATGTTTTGCGCATTGTAACTGATAATACTGATCAAATATGATCAGTACAATTGAAAAGTTAAATAAAGACCAAGAGAGAGAAGAAGAATGTAAAATAGAAGTAGTTCATTCTGGCGAAAAGACTCAAGAATTGGAGCCTGATGGTACAGCAGAACCTGATCGTTTAAACAGCACTGCAGAAGAAATTTCAATCCTCTCAAGAATCCATCATATGCGTTGTGCTGTACACGCTAAACAGCTTGCCATTCGTGATCGCTTAGCACCCAAACATACAGCCACTATTTTAAACAAGATAATGCAAGTTGTAGTAGCTTCAAGAAAAAAAAAATCAAGCAATGATTAAACGCTTAGTGGAAAGGTAGCAATTTTAAATCAGGATACAATTTAAGGTAGCACATATATGATGATAGAGCGCTTACTGGAATTAAAACCTGTTCTTAATGACACGGTGAACCCAGAAATTACAATCCTAGTAGCAATGTAGGATGCAGTGAAAAAAACTTGAACATGTGCTTCATGGCCCATACATTATTACAAAGAAAATTCAACCTGAAAATTCGACTCCTGATCAGTTTTTTAAGGAATGAGTCTTTGATTTACTTCCTCTCTTAAACTAAGAGTACTATAGCTAAAGATATCAAGACTTCGATGAAAACAAGATAAAATCATTTACTGAAAATGATGTTCTGTTGGCTGGTGTGTATTTGGACCAAAAATATAGATGCTTATTAACTAATGAACAACAAAGCAAAACCAAAGACTTTGTATATAAATAGCATTCAGAAAAAGCAATTTTCAAGAATGTTCAGAAGCAGAAACTTCAACCATCTTCAGCCTCTATTGCAAGTAGTAGCAGTTCAGATAATGAGTTTGATTCTGAAAAAAATAATTGATAAACAACAAGCAAAACGACCTCGATTGTAAAATAAACAGGATGCTCCACGTGGTTCTCCTCTAACTCTGCATTTAGTAATATCAAGTTAGGAGTACGGGAGTCTTTATTGAGATAGAGAAATTTAACCTTCAGTCAAAATTATCGGTACATGAAGCAGTACTAAAGTACCCTAAATTTATAAAAGATGCTGCACAAGTGATTATTACATTACCGTCTAGTCAAGTTAGTGTGGACCGTCTATTTTAAGGATTAAACATTTTAAAATCATATTTGAGATCTGTAATGAAAGAAGACTTAGTATGTAGAAGCTATTTTATTTTTACGGACAAATCATCACATCATCATCACTAACTATAATTTAAGAAGGGGATTTTTTTAAGTATTTGAATAATAATTTCATCTTAGTTTGGTTATGACTTATGTTTTTATATCAAAGTTATTTCTAATAATTCTTTTATAATATCAAAAAACAAAATGGTGAAGCTCAAAAATAAATATAACTATATTTAGCAACGTGATATTTTGAAAGGGGGGAAATTTAGTTTAGAGTTCTTTTTTAAAATTATTATAATTGGCGAAGTTCAGAAAATTTATTAAAATTTAACCATGGCTGCTTTTTTTTTATATTTGAAATTTTAATCTTAATAGTGAAGTGCAAGCTCCCTCCGTAGGGGGAGTGGCGAAGCCACACAAGCCCCTCCTACGGGAGGGGTAACGAAGTTATAGCTTGTTTGTATATTAAATAGGTATGATTAAAAAGAGTTTTTTTATTTTCTACTGAAAATCAAAATGTCCCTGCATTCATCTTCTATAACTCGATAATTTAAGATTGGGATTTTTTGAAAATTTATAAATGGTTTTTTTTGCTTAGTTGACAATGACTTCTGGTGTTTTGGAAATTCAAAGGATTGAAATAGTTAAAAAGAAGAAGAAGAAGAAGAAGAAGATGAAGATAAAGAAGATGAAGAAGAAGATGATGATGAAGATGAAGAAGATGAAGATAAAGAAGAAGAAGAAAAGGGTGTTCAGGGCGTTAAAATAAAGAGTCTATAAAGGGGGATTAAAAAAATCGGTTAAGATTAGCAAATAAGGCCGTTTGGCCACACCCCGCATGGGTGCCTGTTTAAAAAAGCTCTTCCTGTTAAGGAAGAGAACAGTGGCTTGTTTATTAATTTTTGAGTATTATCAATTCGATTACATTTGGATTTAGGAACTTTAATGGGGTCGGAGCGGGAGCCAAACATTTTAAAAAGATGGAGCCAGAGGGGGAGCCATAAATCTTTCTTACAGCTCCGCACCCGTGATACGAGCAAATCAACTTTATAGTCAAAATGCTATCGTTGGTTTTCTGTTTTCCTTTGAATATATTGAATCGCACGTTTCCCATTGATGGCAAATATTGCCGAGGCGACGAGACCAATCCGAAATTTTACTCACGCTTTAATCTTCCCCCCGAGGACCCGTTAATCCTTGGCAAATTCAATGGGTGGGGAAATAACGAGGAGCCATCAGTCTCGCCTTGAGCCTTGAATCAAGTTTTTTTGTGACACGGAGCTGGCCAAGTGGATACGACACCCGTCCGCTTATATCAACAACAGGCGAAGTCTGCTATTCGCATCTTCCTTCCACCGTGCCGACGATTTCTTTATTGGCTTCCGACTCTTTCCTCTGCTTGTATTTTTGTTAGTGGGCTTTTGTTTTGTTTTTTAATCTAGCCTATTATTTTGCTCTAATGTGATTACAGTGAGTTTTGCCCTAGTGCGGAGGAAGGGGCAGATGGGCTCTTTGAAAAATCCTCCGCTTTATATAATATGAAGGTTCATCCTTGGACGAAAATATGGATAATATTGCGCATTTCCTTAGGGAAAGCGCATAGAGACATTAATAAAGGGTGTTCCATTAAGACGGATCGCAGTTAGCAGTAAATATACATTGCAGCAAAAAATACGAGGGGCGGTCAATAAGTTTTGCAATTCGGATATAAGGAAACGAGATATTAGGAAAAGTGTTTCATTATTTTTCAATATAACTACCCTCAGCTTCAATGCACTTGCGCCCATTGTCCCTGAGGCTTCGAATTCTCGACAACCAGAAATCTCCCGACTGCTGTTCAATCCACTCCTGGACGGCGAGCTGGACATCTTCATCGTCCCCAAACCAACGTCCACGCAGTGCAGCCTTGAGCTGGCGGAATAAAAAGTAGTCGCTAGGGGCCAGATCTGGAATGTAGGGGGATGGTTGAGCTCCTCGAATCCGCACTCGCGCAGGGCAGCTTGTGCAAATCTGGCCTCCGAACTTTGACGACGTTGAAGTCGATCATGGGCGTGAGGTTTCTAGGGACCCAACGGGCAGAGACTTTAGTCATGGCCAAATTGTCGTGGATGATGTTGATAACACTTCCATGTGATATTCTAAGTTCTCGCTCGATTTTCGAGGATCATCCTTTCCACACGGGCCACATTGTTCTCGTTGGTCACATATGACGGGCATCCTGGACGGGAGTTTGGGATTCTACAAAATGTATAGAATGACTTACTGTAGGATGCGTAAATCCTAACCTTTGTATTTCCGTATGCTCTCCATTCATCGGAATGAATAATTAAACCAGGAAGTACTACTTTTTAAATGATTGGTAAAAGAGTGGAGCGCTCCTGTCAGGTACGATTTCCCTGTAGCCAATTGAGGGCGAATAGGTTGTATCAACAATACCGAAAACCCAAACCTGAGTTTGGGGCACTCTTCCTTTGTGATTTGTTACTTTGTCCGCAAAACAAGATTCATCAATCTCTACTATGCGTCCTGATCCTCCAAGTTTAATCGGGTTATCTACGAAATAATTGGCACAAATTCCCCTGAAAAAATTGTAGCAATCAATTAGACTCTTCTCTGAAATTCCTGTTTGTCGTATAGCTTTACTTATACAAAGGTTTTCCGACCAAACATATAGATTAAACAGAAGAAGAGAGTAACATTAAACATATCATCCGTAAGCCTTACAGATTAAATTTAGTTACTTTCTCAACTTTTGGGGATAAAATTTAGTTACTTTCTCAACTTTTTTGTATAAAATTGAGTTATTTTCTCAACTTTTTTAGAAAAAAATTAGTTACTTTCTCAACTTTTTTTGTATAAAATTGAGTTATTTTCTCAACTTTTTTGATAAAATTTAGTTACTTACTCAACTTTGGGGGATAAAATTTAGTTACTTTCTCAACTTTTGGGGATAAAATTTAGTTACTTTTTCAACTTTGGAGGATAAAATTTAGTTACTTTCTCAACTTTGGGGGATAAAATTGAGTTATTTTCTCAACTTTTTTGGATAAAATTGAGTTACTTTCTCAACTTTTTTTGTATAAAATTGAGTTATTTTCTCAACTTTTTTGTATAAAATTGAGTTATTTTCTCAACTTTTTTGATAAAATTTAGTTACTTTCTTAACTTTTTTGTATAAAATTGAGTAATTTTCTCAACTTTTTTGATAAAATTTAGTTACTTTCTCAACTTTTGGGAATAAAATTTAGTTACTTCATCAACTATTTGGATAAAATTTAGTTACTTTCTCAACTTTGGGGGATAAAATTGAGTTATTTTCTCAACTTTTTTGGATAAAATTTAGTTATTTTCTCAACTTTTTTGATAAAATTTAGTTACTTTCTCAACTTTTTTGTATAAAATTGAGTAATTTTCTCAACTTTTTTGATAAAATTTAGTTACTTTCTCAACTTTGGGGAATAAAATTTAGTTACTTCATCAACTATTTGGATAAAATTTAGTTACTTTCTCAACTTTTGGGGATAAAATTTAGTTACTTTCTCAACTTTGGGGGATAAAATTGAGTTATTTTCTCAACTTTTTTGGATAAAATTGAGTTATTTTCTCAACTTTCTTGTATAAAAAAATAAGATGAAACAGAGATTGTGCCACCTGAAGAATCTTCTGCCCAGAATGTCTCTTCCGATGAATCTGACTCCCAGAATATCTCTTCTGAAGAATCTGACCCCTAGATTGCCTCTCCTGAAGAGTCTTCTCCCCAAGGTGCTTTGGGGGTCAGATTCTTCAGGTGATCCAATTTTTCTCTATGTCCTTTAAAAATAAAACTAGGGCATGGTGAGCAACCGATAAGAAAAATGGGAAAAGATGATTCCCAGCATTTCGTTTTTAATAACAAAGACATCTTGAAGGAATAAACTGAAATTCCTTGAAGAGGTCCTTCTTGATAAAGATGGAAACGCTCGTGAAGTAATTGATAAAGTTAGGCGAAGTTATTAAGTATTTTAAAAAGAAATTGTGCAAAAATATTAATTTTTCTACTCTAAATTTCTAAGTATATGTTATATCAAAATCTAAAGACCTGTTTAGTAGTTTTGCTATGTTTCCGTATGGTTCAATCTATATATTGAGCGAGGAAAGCTTTGTCAAATTAAACTTATGATTAGTTCAAACAGATCCTTTGAGCTATTATTTGCTAAATTAGAGATATGATTAGTTCAAACAGATTTAATGAGCTGAGTTTTGATAAATAGGATTAGTTCAAACAGATCCATTGAACTAAGTTTTGCTTAATTAGAGATATAATTAGTTCAAACAGATTCAATGAGCTAAGTTTTGCTAAATATGAGATATGATTAGTTCAAACAGATTCAATAAGCTAACTTTTGATAAATAACATATAAGATTAGCTCAAACAGATCCAGTGAGTTAAGTTCTTCATAAAAATAATAGCAACCATCAGGTAGTTCAGAAGTAAGCGTGGCGTACCTCTTTAGAAGGCATTAATTAATCTGGTTGAAGTACTCGTAAGTAATGATTGCTTGGTTGAAAATGATCCTAGAAATATAAATTCAGGATTTCTTGAATAATAATTATCAGAACTCTTGGAGTAAATGAATAGCTATTGAGTAACACTAATATAGTAAATACTCCAGTTTCTTTTTCTTTCTAATACTTTTTTATGTTGGTTCAGCTTTAGGTATTGCCCTCACAATGGTCTTTATGTTAATGTTGGAATTGTCTAAGCGGAAATTCTATAAAAATGTGTATCCATTGGTGAGGAGGAGAAAAGTGGCACCCAAGTCAGCCCTATTTGGAGATCTTGTAAGGGGATGGCAAACGAGAGGTTGATGGTGATTTAAAAATTGACTGGTACCATGACCTTTGGAGGTCGAAGGAGATTTAATCTGACATTCCTCAAAGCTAAGATAGGTACTGAAGATTGATGTGCCGGTACAGCGACAGATAGCGCGCGCAGAGATCACCCAGCCTGGGCAGTCTGGGACACCGAGCAGTCGTCACAAAAAGGTTCAGAGGAGCGCTCCAGCACATAGCGCTGCGTCCCATGAATGTGTCCGATTCGGAGGTGATACAAAACACCTGAAGATGTATAGGCATTGGGGGTTAGTTCCGTGGGAAGAGGGGTGGGACCTATTGAGGGGGCTGAGAGAGCATAGGGAGACGGGCTAGATAGGGGCCGCTCTTAGAGAGACGGTAAAAAGGAAACCTCAGTTACCGAGGGAATTAAGTGATGGGGAAATCCTTTTCCCTCAAGGTTGGGTTTTCTTTTTATCATTTTATTCCTCTACCTTTTTCATCGTTGGATATGGGAAGGAGAAGGAGGGTCCAACCTAACACCTAGGTTCTGAACAGTGCTGAATGGACGAAGATGATCGACGACTCTCCTGAAATATTAACCGCCGCTCAAAAAGGGTGAGAAAGTGTAGAAAGGGGGTAAGAGGGAGATGTCTAGAGTAAATAAAGCACGGGTAGTCTCAATCTAGTCTGAGATTACAAGTGGCGCTGCGGCCGGGAAGGCGCGCCACTCATCCAGGTAGCTGATTTAACATTTTACATGAGTAACCCTTTGCAGGAAGGGGGCTGGGAGCTTGTGAATGGCTGCTCTGGACCTTGTCTTTACCAATTAATTAATTAAATAAATAAATAAGAGAATGCGGAGCACGACAGAGCGATGTTTACAAATGTGAAGAGAAACAAAAGAAATAAATGAAAAAAGTTGTATGAAATGTTATAGAAAACTTCATCCCCAAGTACTGGGGATGGGTACTAAGCCCCCCTTGTTCAAATGAGCAGGGACTCTACAAATACCAGGTTCCTAGTTCAGAATGGTTATCCATTCAGTTCTTAGTCTCATTTATAGAGGTGTTGTTAACAATTTTTTCAGTTCGAAAGTTCGAGTTTTTGTTTCATTTCCTGACAAGACCTTCGTTAATGCACCAAGCACAAATTCAGAGGGGAGTTACGTACCATTTCATGAATAAACTCACTCTCAAGTAGTCCATTTTGACCACTAGGACAAGATGTCCCCTTAAGGATTTCCTCCTTTGATTTAATCGTTGTTTTAATCATCCATTTTCCACAAATTTTCCGTTGAGCCAATCTCTCCCTCCCGGCCTTTCAGCTTTTCTTTGTAATAAAACAAATCTTCCCCTCCCGGGCTTCAGCTTTTCTCTGTAATAAAAACGACTCTCTCCCTCCCAGGCTTTCAGCTTTTCTTTATAATGAAAACAACTCTCACCCTCCCGGGCTTTCAGCTTTTCTTTGTAATAAAAATAACTCTCTCCTTATCGGGCTTTCAGTTTTTCTTTGTAATAAAACAACTCTCTCCCTCCCGGGCTTTCAGCTTTTCTTTGTAATGAAAACAACTCTCTCCCTCCCGGGCTTTCAGCTTTTCTTTGTAATAAAAACAACTCTCTCTCTCCCGGGCTTTCAGCTTTTCTTTGTAATGAAAACAACTCTCTCCCTCCCGGGCTTTCAGCTTTTCTTTGTAATAAAAACAACTCTCTCTCTCCCGGGCTATCAGCTTTTCTTTGTAATGAAAACAACTCTCTCCCTCCCGGGTTTTCACCTTTACTCTGTAATAAAAACAACTCTTTCCCTCCAGGGCTTTCAGCTTTTCTTTGTAATGAAAACAACTCTCTCCCTCCCGGGATTTCAGCTTTTCTTTGTAATGAAAACAACTCTTTCCCTCCAGGGCTTTCAGCTTTTCTTTGTAATGAAAACAACTCTCTCCCTCCCGGGATTTCAGCTTTTCTTTGTAATGAAAACAACTCTTTCCCTCCAGGGCTTTCAGCTTTTCTTTGTAATGAAAACAACTCTCTCCCTCCCGGGATTTCAGCTTTTCTTTGTAATAAAACAAATCTTCCCCTCCCGGGCTTCAGCTTTTCTCTGTAATAAAAACGACTCTCTCCCTCCCAGGCTTTCAGCTTTTCTTTATAATGAAAACAACTCTCACCCTCCCGGGCTTTCAGCTTTTCTTTGTAATAAAAATAACTCTCTCCTTATCGGGCTTTCAGTTTTTCTTTGTAATAAAACAACTCTCTCCCTCCCGGGCTTTCAGCTTTTCTTTGTAATGAAAACAACTCTCTCCCTCCCGGGCTTTCAGCTTTTCTTTGTAATAAAAACAACTCTCTCTCTCCCGGGCTATCAGCTTTTCTTTGTAATGAAAACAACTCTCTCCCTCCCGGGTTTTCACCTTTACTCTGTAATAAAAACAACTCTCTCTCTCCCGGGCTATCAGCTTTTCTTTGTAATGAAAACAACTCTCTCCCTCCCGGGTTTTCACCTTTACTCTGTAATAAAAACAACTCTTTCCCTCCAGGGCTTTCAGCTTTTCTTTGTAATGAAAACAACTCTCTCCCTCCCGGGATTTCAGCTTTTCTTTGTAATGAAAACAACTCTTTCCCTCCAGGGCTTTCAGCTTTTCTTTGTAATGAAAACAACTCTTTCCCTCCAGGGCTTTCAGCTTTTCTTTGTAATGAAAACAACTCTCTCCCTCCAGGGCTTTCAACTTTTCTTTGTAATAAAAACAACTCTCGCCCTTGCAGTTTTCATTCAGTGTATCTCGTTCTGTTTGGGTGAAATCAAAATAAATTTTCCGTTTTAATATCGTTGAAACCTTCCAATATTTTAACAAAACTTGGTCTAGTCTCCCTTTCACTTTTCTGGTTTCCAACGCACTTGTCCTCACTTTACTATCCATTAATACATTTCCTACTCCAAACAAGGCAGTCAAAAATTTATGAAATACAAAATGGTTCCTGGATATAATTATTTAAATTTTGTTTTGTTTACCTTGATTTTTTCATCGAATTTAAAGCGAAATAGCAACAAGGGCGTATCACCTAGAAAGTTTGTAAGAAGAGATCTGTAGAGAATGGTGATGAAGCTATATATGGTGAAAATGTGTGAAAGATATATAACCGAAAACCCTCCTACATACATTGGGTAAGAAGGGCACATAATCATCCGAATGGCAGTCACAGCTCGGTCAGTTTACCTCGAAGTTATCTTTTCTATCGATATAAATTCAAACCTAAATTTGTTTATTATTTTCAACTGAATGTAAATAATATAACTACCAAATTGCTATGTGCACTTGAGAATTTAACAGATATATGTAGCTCCGAATGAAATTTGTTGAAAGAGAATACGCCTGATCTTATCGAAGAGGTTGACTCGTAGTAACTTCCAAAGAGTGTTAGGGCGTAGTGCGATGGAAGAGGTTTGGAGCATCAACTTAAAAACAGTTTTAGGGCTTATTGTGATAAAAGAGGATTGTAATGGGATCGTATCGGGTAAACAAAGAATGTGAAAATAAAAGTTGAACCTCATTACAGTCGGCTGAGTCTGACTGACATAAGTGCACCCATAGCTGATAGCAATAATGTACCCACGACGGCTTACAAAACCCTCCTCACGCCAGGGAATAGATAATAAATAAAATAGAAGAAACCAGGAACATAGATGATATATTGCTACTGATAAGACCAAATTGAGATATGAAGAGAAGAAAAATCAAGCACAGGAAGTGCTATGGAATTTGATCTTTGAAGAAAGAGGAAAAATGTGGATGAAATAATTGGAAAAACTAGCGAAAGAAAAGGATCCTCGCCTGTTCTGGAACTTCGTTTAAAAACTGCGAGGTAAACTCTAAACAAGGAAAATGATAATTTCAAATGGAAACGATTAGGTATACGAGGAAGAAAAAATCGAGACCTATTTCTCAATTGATCTCTCTAGAAAAAGTGCTAGAGAAGATTAAATGTCGAAGACTGGTAGACTTCCTAGAAAAGAAAGAAAAAGAAAGATAAAAGCAGGGGAATTGAGATATCTTGTTGGTAATAGAAGAAAAAATACCCAGACAAAATATGAAGGAAGGAAGGTCGATGTAGTAGCAAGAGATGAGAAGCAAGCGTTGCCAAAGTATGTAGAGGAGGCCTGACATATAAAATAATTAAAGCAGATATCAACAAAAAGATAAGAATCATAAGCAGGCTTCATAACCGAAATAAAAGCATTTATGGCTATAGAAGTAAATGAGGGCCCACAATTTACTACAAAGGAGGGACTACCTCAAATCAGGGGAAAATTTTATATTCTATACGCTAAATCTAACACGATGTGTTCCTTTAAAATAAAAGTGACATCTGCCAACTGCTGGATGGGTATTAAAAGTCTTAATTTTTCCCAACCTCAGGGGAGGGGGGACAATGGGGGGATACCTGACATTGGTTGAGTCGGGCTTTAGTGGCTCGGGCATATTTACGTACAAGGAATACGTAAATTCGACACAGACAAAGAACACATGGGCTACAAGGACTAACGTTAGTTCAAACGGGAGTCGATCACCTAAGGTCAATAATGACCTAGAGCTACACAACAAATAAAATATACAAAAGAAAAAAAATACACAATACGAAAAGATACAAAAGGGAAATATAAAATATAGTGAATTAATTTATCCAAATGATACAAAGGGTTACCGGATCGATCTTATTTTGTGAACAGAGGAACTCATCGTCCGATATATACAACATATTAAACAAAACGAACAAAATCAAAAATAAAATTTAAAAGCATAAAATTGATCCTAGATTAGTTTGGGTAGGCTCTAGTGGGTTCCTACTCAGGCTATTTGCCACACAATTCCCCGACCCTTTTATATAAATAATTTTAAATTGAGACTCCTGGAGGTATAAACTCCAGCGCATAAGGCGACCATTGTTATTTTTAGATTTCGCAAATATGCGAGGGGCTTGTGATCCGTCTCTACAAGGAACTCTTTACTTAATAAATAGATTCTAAACTTCTGTATGGCCCATATAATGGCTAGAGCCTCATTTTCGATGACGGCATAATTTTTCTCGCGCAGGAGAAGCTTCTTGCTCACGTAGACAACGGGGTAACTATCGCCATCATCGTTATACTGGAGTTAAGGCATCCTAACCCTTCATTACTGGCATTGGTTCTGATAATAAACGTCTTCTTAGGGTTGGGAAATCGGAGAATAGAGGCGGAAGCTAATTTTCCCTTCAGCTGTTCGAAGTGGGAGAGAGCTAATGGGGGGGCTAGACAATGTGTTTCGGGGACTTTTTTCAGCAAGTCACACAAGGGGGCCAAGAGCAAGGCGAAATGGGGACGGAGCAGTGGTAGAAAGAAGCAGATCAAGTGAAGGATCTTAGCTGCTTCTTAATGGAAGGACGGGGCATTTCTACAATGGCACGGATTTTGTCCTCCTCTGGGGCCAATCGGTTGTTCCCAATGTGAACGCCAAGGTAGTCAATCGTACTATAAGCAAAATGGCACTTGCTGGCGCTGATTGTGAGTCCGTGCTCGCGCAGGCGACGCAGCAGGGCCTGGAGAGTGATCACGTGATGGACCCACTCCCGAGTTGCCACGTAAATGTTATAAAAATAAAAAGTCACGTTTGCCAACCCGTCTAATATTCTACGCATTATGCGGTTGTAATTACTGCAAGCCATCACCAAGCCAAAAGGGAGGCGGCTGAACTGTATTAAGCCCCTGTCTGTGGAGAAAGCCGTGTATCTCTTTACACATTCTTTAATGGGAATTTGACGATAAGCTTTACATAGATTTAATTCGGTAATGCAATTGGCCTCTTCAAAGAGATGGAAGTTTTGGTCGATCAAAAGGAAAGGCTCAGCATCGAACAAGGTCAACAAGGTCACCGAATTAAGTTTCCAAAAATCGACGCACAGCCTATATGACCCGTCTGACTTCTTTACCAACACAGTGGGGGGGAACAGTAACTAGATTAGGAGTGTTCTGTTATCTTTAACTTTAACAATTTACTAACTTCTGCGTAGTAGACCTATCTTAAATGGATGGGCAGGGGGTATCGCTTGGAACGAATAGGCTCCAGGGTGGTTAAAAAAATATCATGCTCGAACTGAGCGGCACAGCTGGGAATCTCGGAGATCACGTCTCCAACGTGACTCAGTAGCTGCTGCTACTGACTTTTCAAATCAGGAGGAAGCTGGGCGTTAACGTCCAAGTCGGATGACTGGGATTCGGTGGGCAAGGGGTACT
Source organism: Ceratothoa steindachneri (assembly GCA_963969495.1). NCBI lineage: Eukaryota > Metazoa > Arthropoda > Malacostraca > Isopoda > Cymothoidae > Ceratothoa > Ceratothoa steindachneri. The sequence continues at coordinate 123,701,494 of OZ018326.1, forward strand.
CTTTGTCCTGTTCTATGGAAGCCACTTGCACCACATTTAACGGATCTAGGGAGTAGTCTGCTTCCATGACCGACTCCTCATCAATAGCAACCATATTATTGATGCAAGCTCGGCGGTGGTACCTCTTGAGCGTGCTTACGTGGCACAGCTTGTCCCCAGACGGAGTTCAAATGAGAAAGTCAACGGGGCCTAAGTCAATGAAAAGGCCCCCTTCCATTGACCTAGGAGTTTATTATTCTCGGTGAGGAGTAATAATAAAACTTCCTCGCCGGGATTGAATCTGCGATCCTTAGACTTTTAATCAAATTACGTTTTGTATTGGTCTAAGTTCGTGTCCGCGTCCTGAAAAGCGATTTCAGCACACTTTTCTGACCTCTGCCAAAAGTTCTAATAGGTATGCGCAGGAAGATTGTATTTCCTGGTCCAATTCTTGATTCGAAAACAGTTCTTTTAAAATGCTCACCGGGCCTCGGTCGTTCCGACCATACAACAATTTAAAAGGTGCAAATCCTAATATGAAATGCGGGATTTTCCGGTAGGTGAACAAAGCTACCGGTAAATATATATAACACTCTCGGGGGTGGTCTGCTCACAACCTCTTCAGGATGGATGTCAATGAAACTTTAAATCTCTCGCACATTCCGTTTGCGGTAGGGTGATAAGAGGTACTCCATTAATTCAGAGGTAAATTGGCGGCCTCGATCGGATAATACTTACTTAGGTACTCCGACTCTGGAGAAGATAGAAATGAGCGCCTCGGCGCAGGTGATACTATCTATCTTCTTTAAGGGTACTGCTTCAGGGAGACGGGTGGCGAAATCAACGAGTGTAACCACGAAGCTGTTCTCTTTACTGGACGGGGGGGGGGGGGGTAAATTGGACCAATTAGGTTGATTGCCACACGGGCGAAGGGTTCAGATATGATGGGTCCCTTCTGCAGCGGAGCAGGTCCGACGCGTCCTTTTGCGGCTGTTCTTTGACATATATCACACGAACAGCAATAAGCAAGGATGTCATCTCCCGCACCGTGCCAATAAAAATATTTAAAAATTCTCTGAGCCGTTTTAGTATGGCTGGAACGGCCAGAGAAAAGACTATCATATGCAGTCTTTAATATGAGGGGGACCTGCGAACAGAGGATGCATAATACATGGGCATCGGAACTGTTGCTTTCCAAGCAGGCGTGGTACAGGAGATCGTTCTTCATGACGTAGGAAACGACTTTATTACCCCGGGTAGATTCCGGAACCTTATTATGAGATTTGGTCCAGAGGAAGCGGAGTGAATCGCAGTCCTATTGCTTTTTAGCGAATTCATCATTCAGGACGCCGCTGAATTCGGAGTCGCAGGGTGTTTCAAGGGGAGCGGGTGCAGCTGCTTCCTTTTTAGTCTGGGAACGCGTGAAGTTGGGTTGGACCACAGGGAGGGGGGGGGGAATAACCCGTGGGCTATGTCTGACCAGAACAGCGCAAAGCTTCATTGGGGCCCCTACTACTTCAGCCCAGCCGGTATAATATGGGCATTCAATAAAGCATTTCACGATGGGGAATCGATTTGCACGCCCAAGGTGCAAATCCGTTTACTGATCCGGTCTCAAACCTCAAGCTTCCAGGGAAGCTCTTCTCGAACAAGAAGTTAACATGATGGCCAGCCGCAGGAGAAGCAGACGGAGAGGAAGGCGGTTCAATTTGCGACGGTGATAGCGCGAGGGTAGCACAAATTTGATACACTTGATTGAGAGAAATAGGACGGAATTGGAAGTTCTGAGGGCAGTTGGTCCTCAAATGTCCTTTAACACCGCAGGAGAAACACACGATGGGCCTCCTGGGGAAGTATGACGAGGAGGGATTCGACAAAAATGGCTTGACGTCATGGGGTTCAGACGAAGAAATGTTTATGGGCTTGGAGGGCCCAGTTATTTTTACAAAATTGTTAGGGTCACGGGGTGCAAATTTTAGTTTGCCACTTTACCTTTGGGGGACGATAGTTCAGCCTTTCTTTCTTCCTTAGGATAGCAATTGTGGCTCGCGGCGAATACATCGGCTTCTTCGATGCATTCCTTGAAGGTGGACAACACTGGTCCTTCACAAAAGATCGAATCTCAGAGGAAAGCGAAGCCATAAGCTGGTCCTTCAGAATAAAGTCGACTAACGCTTCATACTCGTGGGGAACTTTTGAAGAATCGAGCCAGAAGTTGAAATGTCCCATAAGTGTATACCCAAACTGTCGAAAAGTTTGGTTGGGTGGTATACGGGCTTGACGAAATTAAACGCGATAGAAATCGGGCGTCATGTTATACGCGGCTAAAAATTCCGATTTGAACGTTAAATAGTCGATCGTTGCCTCCGACGGGAGGGATATGGAAATATCTCGAAGCTTAGAGCATAACAACGGCAGGAGTTTAGCGACACCATCCGCTTCAATGTCCCAGTTGTTTAACTCGAAGATCTATACAAAATGCGTTAAATAGGACCCGAAATCTTCTCCTTCCTTGTAAACGGGGAGCTTCACGGATGCAGTTTGTAGGACGTCATTCCGCGAGTTGACGGAGAGCGTTTCGATCCGCGCTTTACTCATTCCAAGTCCATGTTGTCGGGTGCTTTCTCTTTCTTTTCTCTCTTTCTCTCGTTCTTCTCTCTCTTTCCCTCGTTCTTCTCTATCTCTTTTTCCCACTCTCTCGGCTCTCTCTTTTCTTGTATATAGGACAGAAGTTCCTTTCCGGATAGACCATGGGATTCGCCTTGCAATTTAAACTGGTCGAATGAAGACATGATGTCGCGAATTCGAAGTAAACTTAAAAAAAAGAACGTAATGGGGTTGTCGACCCGAATTAACTCGGTATGCACACGAAGCGATTAATAATTTCCGTTTGAGCACTCAGAAATACACAAATTGACGCGAGAGCCTTTAATTTTGCTCACAACACAGAGAACAAAACTCGACTGAGACTTTCTTGGTATGAAAGGGTAAAATTCCACTGGGGGGAATAAATGAGAACCGTGGTCTCAAAACTTACACACGGTATGTATAAAGACGGATACACACAACACATGGGAAAAATAATTCGTAAGATTATTTTTGCTTACTTCTCAATAGCCAAGCCTTCAGCCTTAAAACCTTTAAGAAACCTTAAAAAGAACCTCACCTTTTAAAGACCCTATAAACCTGACACGAGTTAATATATATATATATATATATATATATATATATATATATATATATATATATATATATATATATATATATATATATATATATATGATAGTGAAACTAGTGTATAGGAGCCAAAAGTTTAATTTATGAGACTAGTTTTAGTATGTAGTTTACGAGTATCAATTTTGTCTAATATATTGAAGTCAACTTACATAATTCAACCTATCGAGCCTTCCCTAGGCTCGATGGCTTGTTCATAGAATGAAAATTAACTCGCTATGATGATCGTAATTCTGACAACGGTTGCTAAATTGGGCTAAACATTATGTGAGCGACTTTTTCAGAATATACTCCGTTGTAATCATTTGCTCTCCTGCTTAGAGGAAAGGAAATCTTTTCGCGAGCCAAGGATTGATGCCTCGCGTGCTAGGTTTGACACGAGTGCCAAGGTTTGCCGACGCCTGGTTTACACCTTCGAGAGAATTCTTTTAGGCGTATATTCCAAATGGCATTAATTTCTTGATAAGTTAATGTCTTGTAATTTCCTCTTCCCGAGACTCTTCCGAAACAATGTAGTTTGCCCTTTTCCCAAATGGATTCAAGTTTGGATTTTTTAGTCCTTGCGTTCATATGTAAACTTGTTCCTGGTAAATAATACATAAGTTATGTCGATTTCTGTATTTAGAGTTAACGATCATTTACATTGCAGTCTACGGCATTTTTTTTTAATTCCTTCTGTACTTTTTATTTAGCAATTTACATAATTTGTTTGACCCTTTTCTCTTAATCTTCTAAAGGAAAATACCTAGGGTAATTATAGAAGTTTCCCTTTCCTTACTAAAAAATATTATTAAAGAAGCACTAATGGACCATCATAAGCAAGAAGTCTCCGAAAGTTTTCCTTCGTCTCAAAATGAAGGCTTTCAAAATCTTCTGAAGTTAAACGTTTGAAGTTGGCCTCTATTAACATTTTTCATCTGAACGTCCCTTTGTATCCAAGCGTTTCTTTCTTCTGACTTCTAAAGTTGTATGAAACCCACTTCCTTGTCCTGAATATATGATGAACCAGCTAATGAGTTTCTCCTTTCTTTCTTTTTATTTTCCCCACACCATGAGTTTCTTTAGCAGCTTCATTTATGTCGAGGCCATTTTCTTTGCGTAAGGAAACCTTATACTGATGTGAGGGGGAAGATTGTACAACATAAAATATTGGGTAGTGTTTTTAGAAGAAGCAGCAAACACATTACAAATGGGAGTTTCCGATGGACCCAAATGGAGAGAAACACATAGGAGATAATGAGTCTACTGCAAGTTGTCGAACTATTGTTCAAAAATTTCTTCCTACCTGTTATCTTAAATGGTTTTCATTTAAGATATGATGGTTTCCCTCGTGGCTCATTCTAAAAGTTATATCCAAATCGATACTTCTTCAACCGCCGTTAGCAGGATAACAGAACTCTCTCGAAATAAAAAACAAATTTTATTTTTCGTAGCTCCAGCTCCATTATCTCCAATATTATATTCGTCTAAAAAAGAGGACATGGTTGTTCAAGAACTAACATACTATCGATGAACACAAAATCAATGCTTAAAAGATAAACATGAGCTGGATAATGAAATAAAATGAATAAAACTAATACAAAAGGGAATACAAAAACTAGATACGTTTCCTTAAGTGTAATCATAAGTTAAAAGTGGTTTATATTGGAAAACAAACCCGTTTCATGTGGTACTACTGCGACTCGTGGCCACCTACTCATGTCGCGCGACTTTGGGATGTCCAACGAAGGGACAATAACAGGACGTGCTTAATCCAACCTTTTGATACACACAACGATATATATTCGTGCCAAGCATTCCCACAGATATCTTCTTATATCAATGCGTCACTAAAGCCAACCCATCAATTTATTAGAGTAATTATAACTCTGCGTTCTAGTAATTATAAAGCGGTCTTTACAAGTTATCAACATATTTCTTGTTTTTTTTCCATTTAGGCCCTAATCATAACCTCTAAGCATACCTCAATATCCATCGTACCTTGGTTGGATTTTAACATTCATGTTAAATTACCAAAGGAAGAGAGAAAGTGGTGATGGAGTTACTTTTACAACACCTACACAAATTCAGCTCACTACTCAAAAGCAGCAGCTCCCCTTTCAACTACAAAGTGATAACTCCAGTAAAAAATTGCAACCACTCTACGCAACTACATCGCAACAACTATGGACAGCCACAACACTCCCAGTACGGTAAGCACAACCTGTGCTATTTCTGTACACGAGTTCAGGCTGCCTCGCCTAACTCTTGGTTCCCTCGAATCGAACTACTTTTCTGCTTGACGAGACTCGCAAGTGGCACTTACAAACTCAATCCACTAGTGCATGCGCTGCCACACGCAATAATAGATTAAATTTTGTTCATCCCCCGAGACCCTAGTATCTTGTTTAAGCTATCAAACCCTCCGATCCGCTATTTTGAAAAGGTTACCCTATCTATGGGTCAAAAATGGAACTTTTAGCTCCTTTCACCGAGCTATCCCATCCTCATAAAGGTCTCCTAAATAAATTGAAGGACACACTAGGTGATATTATAAGCTCGGACTTTTAGGGGGGGGGGGATGTCCTTCATTCGGAGTCTTCCCTCTCACATTCCAGAAGCACTTGAAATCTAGCCAGGCTGACCTCGCTTGAGCAACTCGCTACTGCTGCCTCACGAGCTCTCAGTCGCAACTCTCACACAAAGGTGACTTCTCTCGCAAAGTATCCCTCACAACAGTTCCGCTAGCAGATGGAGGAAGCATTGGTTCCCATTAAGAAAAGTTCACAACTTTCTCGCAAAGCCTGTTCAATCTCGAACAGTTGAGATATTACTTCAAGGCAGGCTCATCATCCTTTGTGGACAACTCTCCCACTCTTCAGAGAGGCATCTATTGGTACCACCGGTAATGCAGTAAGCAGACATACTGCTGTGCATGTGGTTGCAAAGAGAATGGTACCTCGAGAAACTTCTGACGGAAACAGAAATGAACGACCTCTCATCTCGGTTTCACCACTCTCCGTGCCTGCACTTATTGACCATTCCACCGGAAGAATGTTCCTGGTAGACACAAGAACAGTTAACTCTATTATTTCTGTTACATGTAACGATCTGGAACACAAAAAGAGCAACATTCCCCTTCAAACTGCAACGGGGTCCCTAATTGTACCTTTGTTGAACTTAAACTTAATTGCTCCTACCGTTTAAGACGTAATCTCTCGTGGAATTTTTAGTGTGCAAACTCAAGCGTGTGAATTTTTGTGCCAAGTTTTAGTTGATATTAAACAATCAAGCTTGGTGGAATGTACAATCAATAAGCACTATAAGTGAACGTATCATTCTTTCATCGCTCTCCATTTCAATTTCAACCAGCTCCGTAGTAGATCAACTCCTTCTTAAATACAATGAGCTTTACAAACCGCACACTGAGCACAGTAATAGGCAAAAGGTGTCTGGTGTCCATTTTCATATTTTTATCATGTTGTTACGAAGAGAACGCCAGTTTCCAAATGACCACAGAGTTTAGCCCCGAAGCTATTAAACCTAGGCAAGTAAAACATTCAGACCCTGTTAAAAAAGAAAAAAATTAGGCCAAGTAGATCTTCCTATGCCTCACCCATTCATCTTGTAAATATGTAAATTACAATGTGACTATCTTAAGTTAAATTCTATCACCGATTTTACAGCAACTCTACAGAATTGTTTGGGGTTATCTAAAAATCGATTTAAATGAACGCATTCTGGCAGATACCAATAGAACCATCATCAATTGAAAAAACGCTAGGCTCTTGCCAGTGCGACTAGATGATTTCCTCGTTAATCTTTAAGGTATGTCCATTCTTCTAGAACATTCCAACGGTATATCAATCATGTTTTACGTGACCTATACTTTGTCTTCGCATATATTGATAACCTCCTTATTTCAAGTGCAACTCTTTCCAATATTAAAATTGCATAATTTGCAAATCAACATTGCCTCCTTTAATTTCTTAGTAGAATTACTTGATTTTTTAGGATATAAAGTTAACTCCCAAGGGATATCTCCACAAGAGGATAAGAGAGCAGCTATCAATGATTCTCCTAGACCCGAAATATTGCAAGAGCTAGAGATTGCTGGGTTTAGTCACTTTCTTTAGTAGATTTATTAAGAGTGCTGCCACCACTCTCATTCCTCTCACGAGATTGTTAAAGAACTCAAACTAGGGTCGCTAAAAATCATTAGTGCTGTGTTTAGTCACTTTCTTTCGTAGATTTATTAAAAATACCGCCACTAATCTCATTTCTCTCATAATATTGTTAAAGAACTCAAATTAGCGTCTCCCGAAATCAATATTGCAATGAAGTGACTGCGCAAAATTTATTTTAACAATATATAAGACGATATAGTAAAAGCGTCGGAAGTGTTTTGAAACATTTTTTTCAAGAAGCTTGGGAGACATTAGGAGTATTTAGTAAAGCTTTCTAGGGTCCAGAATTAAATATATCCATGTTCACCAAAGAAGAAATATTTATAGATCTTTTAATAAAGCACTTCAACATATAGTCAAAGGTACTATATTGTTGTTCTCACTGATTGTAAGGCGATCACTGGCACAGCTAAGTGTCTCAAAACCACGCCCGCTCCAAAAGAGACCTGTGCATCTGAATTCATTAGTCAGTACACTGATGATATTCATTATATATCCGAAAAGATAATCCTAGCGGTGCACTCTCTCTCAGGCACTCGTCAACGATTGCAACAGGCAATCCATGCAACACATTGCATTAACACCACTAACTACGTTACAAGAAGACCATCTAATTCCTTAATGACATTCTATTACCTGTAACTTTCCTTCTTTTAGTATTATCGACTATGAAACTCTAACCAAATCTCAGTTGACCAATTTGCAATTGAGAATCCTTCCACCTTACTTCAGTTTCATAAGATTGTCCCTACTCTCTCCCTCGCATTCTATCATTTGTGATCTATCGACGGTTTTGTTCGTCCTTATTTCACCTCTGATATCCGCAAGCTAATCTTTAATTACTATCACAATTTGGGTCATTTGAACACACGTCCTACCCGTAAATTAATCTCAGCTTTGTCTGGTGTGAGATTAGAGGACATACGTGAATAGTTTAGAAATTGTCTTCAATGTTAGAAATCCCAACTAAAAATAAATACGAAACCGACCTTTACACAATTTGCTGCACCTGCAACAAGGTTCCACACTATCCATGTAGACATATTAAATGGTTTTTAACTAAAAATAGAAGGGTACAAATACGCTCTAACTATATTCTTGCCACTATTCAAAGTGGTTAGAGGAATATCCACTTAAAGATATAACATCAAAAACTGTGATCTAAGCATGGTTCACCAAATACCTATCACATTTTGGTGCTCCTGTTAACGTAATCTCAGATAATGGATTGGGATTTCATTCTGGGTTGATTCATGAGTTATTAAAACTCACTGCCTCCACACACATTTCCACTTCTCCGGCTAATGAAACCGGAAATGCTGTTCTTGAAAGACAACACAGAACCATATGATCATTTACTAGAGAATGGTTATAGGATCTTCCATCCATCTACCTATTATGCGTAATGCAATAGCCAAAGAAACAATATTTTTCCCCTGCTCAATTGGTAGGTTGCACTTCATTACATATTCCAGGTGACCTATTGGTCACCAGAGATAGCGACCATATTCACCACAGGTTCATACATCATCAAAAGACCATGAATTCTCCTGTTTCTCTCATTTCTCGCCCTTTGGCTCCACAAGGAACATTAAATCCAAAGAATCTCGAGGACTGAACATACGTTTTCGTAAGAGATACTCAGATACGTCCTATGTTCTCCTCCCCATATAAAATCCTGTACAAGATCCTACAGAGGCACAAAATGCCTACATCCTTCGAAAAAGTAAAGGAAATATTCGTAAAATAAAGCCAGCAAACACGGAAAACGTTACGCAATCTAACACAATAGCACTCTAGTACAATCCAACATACAGATTTCTCTTACACAACCGACAAAGACACTCCGATGAAACTTAAGAATAAACAAGACAAAATACATCCGAACACTTTATGGAAATATACATCATAATAGGTGTGGAAATCATTTTTATTGAATTTTTATATTAAAGTCCATTGCTTTATCACATAAAAAAGATGGGTTGATATGTTCAAGAAACATGGACGTATTTTGGGGAATCAATTTTACATGTACTGTATTATACATTATTATTGCCATGTTTTGTATGCCATAATTATAATAGTTCTAGGCCCTCGATGGTTATCATTATTTCCATACCTTCGTTTGGTCATATTACACTTAATTATTATTTTACACTCCATTGATTTTTATCAATTATTTAATTTATCAACATAGCAACTTTGATGTACATTTAGGCCATTTCACAACTAAGAATAAAAAGATTTATATTTTTCATCATCTGTTTTAATCACTATTGAGATTTGTTTTAATTGGTCATTAAGTTTGAAGGCAATTGATTGACCAATTGAAAGTTACTCATGATTTCATCTATTCCACACACAACTTCAATTTATAATTTTCGCCACATTCTTCTTCACATGCCTTTCCCCTCATTTAACGGCGTAGTGTTTGTAGCATTCTAGCGTTCTCCTCGCCTCATATGGCAAGTGGCACTCTCTCGTACCATATGACACTCAACTTTCCGTAACCACTATGCTGACGCAATCACCGGAACTTCTCGCTTCCTCAGAAAATATTTGGGACAGATTCTTCATGCGAATCGTGCCTAACGAAAGAATATACACATTTCCTTTCTGATACCTCCAAAGGGACAACAACTAAAGTGTTAAATCTAACTTTAAGATACACATGCAACAACAGAATTCCTTTGGAAGCATTCACACAAATATTTTCTTGTACCAAGACACTAATCCCAGCCCATCAATTAATTAGAGCAATTTGAACTCTGATTCCTGGGTGGACATGTAAAAAAAAATGGCTCTATTTAAATACATTTTGATAGTCATTTATTATTTCCAGTTCTTCATTACTGTGTCCAACTATACACGAGTATAGTCTTTACAAAATATCGACTGATTTCCCTTAGATTATCCATTCAGGCCCTAAGCACAACTTCCATCCGCATCTCATTCTAGGTGATTTTTTCGGGGGCGCCTTTGATTGGAATTCAACATTCAGAAATTTGTGGGATGGTCGGGTCGATACTGTTAAATTATTTATGAAGTAGACATATTTCATATTTGTTATTAATGAATTGTTGCACATATTTAATTTCCCTTAACTTGTGGGAGGAACAAATGAAGACCGATTGATTGTATAGCAAATAAGCGGTAAATGACCTTGGCCAAAAGAAGAGACAAAGAGGAAAGGTAGATACAGTCACAATAGCTACACGAATTCAACTCGGTCCACAAGAGCAGAAGCCCATTATATATATATATATATATATATATATATATATATATATATATATATATATATATATTGCTTAAATGGATCTATTACTAAATGCCCATTCTACCTATGTCCCCCTAGAAAAAGATCCTACGATTCAGGTTAATAGTGATTTCCATAAAACAGTTCCCATCTTAAACATTTTCCCGATTTAATTGTTAAATTTAAATCTAGTAATGCCTTTCTGCCATATTTATATGGTCTTATAAAGACTCATAAACCTAATAACTCTATGCGCCCTATTTTTAGTTCTGTTGGCTCAGTTTTATATTCCTTATCTAAATGGCTCACTTCATACCTCACTCCTCTTGTTGGTACCATTTCTAATTATCATATTAAAAACAGTGACGACCTTATTGAAAAACTCACCTCATCCCTTACTTTAATAACTTCTCCCTTGTTAGTTTCGATGTCTGTTCTCTTTTTACTAAAGTGTCTGTAAACGAGCTTTTTCCCTTCCTTAGTGATAAATTGAGTAACTTTGATATTCCCTTGCCAGTTAATATTTTCATTGAACTCATCTCAATTTGTCATAAAAACTGTAAGTTTTTTTTATGGTAAATTTTACCTTCAAAAGTTTGGTTTAACTATGGGAAATTGCTTAGCCCCTGTTCTTACTAATATATACGAGTATATATAAAAAAAAAATTTAAACTACCTTACTCCTCACCATTATCGATTTTCCCTTTGTTTGGTTCCGATATTATTTGTTTGTGGCCTTCTTCTAAGGATGTCAATTTCTTTCTTACTGAACTTAATTATCTGGTTCCCTCTATTAAATTTGCCCTTGAACTCGAACAAAATGGTGTCCTCCCGTTCTTAGATCTACTTATTCATAGGACTCAATCTGGATTTAAATTTTCCGTCTATCGCCAGCCTACCAACGCCGGTTCTTATATTCATTTTTACTCAGGTCATAATGATAAAGTCAAATGGTTTGTATTTATTTCGATGTTTCTCCGGCGGTTGTGGGTCGCTAGCCTGGAATTCTTTGATCTTGAGATTTCTAATATCTTCCAGGATGATTAAATTTGGCCAAAAAATCCTTTTACATATATATATTAGGGTGTGCCAAAATGCAAAAGTTTGGAAATGTTGCACGCTCGTGTGTTATTCCAGTTCTCTCATAGTAAAACAGTATTGCGTTAAAATTTTGGGCGACTCGAGTAATATTTAGGGGTCTCGACAAAGTGAACATTTAGGTGACGTGACTCGAAATTCAGAATTTTTCTAGCTTTCCACTTTTTTCTCCATCAGGTTATAAACATAGCAACAAGAGCCGCTAGTAATCTTTGGCTGATCGACAAGGCTCCAATCGAGGAAATCACCGGAGCCCGGCTACCATCGAAGGAGCAGGTACTCCTCCGCTACTACCACCACCACCGGGAGATGGGGAAGATGGCGAGCGGGAGCAGGAAGGTGGTGGTGGAGGAGGTTATTCCCTTCTGGTCGCGCGCCGGGATTTCGACAACTACAGTAACGCACGCCAGCACGATGCTGTCAAAGCTGGTAGAGGCGTACAATGACCTCAAGAAGAACAAGAACAAAGACAGGCTGAGACATCGTATGGATGCGGAGATTTTCAAGGGAGACCTCCAAGAAATCTTCGACCTCGCACACTCCTCCTCTTTCCAACGGGCAGACGTGAAGGACAAGGACAAGGAGTTCATACGGAGTCAGAGAGAAGACAAATGGGAATCATCCATGGCTGGAATTGGCCTCGTGACAGCGAAGAAGGTGGAGAAGCAGGTCGAACACGGAAATCGACTCAAGCAGCTGCGGGAACGTGGAGACAGCGACATTGACGGCTGACTGAAAGGGCAGAAATCCCGAGCCAAAGCAGTAGCAGCAGCAGTCCTGTTTCGACATCGTCATCACCGGCTCGTGGATCCCGAAGCCCGAGGAAACATCTCAAACAGTCACCACCGATCTCCGTGAAGGATCTTGACCTCATTTCAACTTGGGATCGAGAGTTGTCGGTGCAGTAAGCAAAGTCAACGTTCGCAGCTATCGCTCAAGTTCTTGGAATCGAAATTGGGAGTATGGCGGTCTCGAAGAGCAAGGTGCATCAAGCACGAATTGCAGGGAGAGAGAAAGCCGCCGAGAAGATTGTGGAATTGCTGGACCAGGAGATACCTGAGAGGGACCAAAAACTCCTCCCCTCCCTCTCTGGCAATACGAAGGACCGCATCGCGGTCCTCCTCACAGGAGAAGATGACGCCGGTTCCTTCTTGAGGTTCCGGCAAGCTCGGATTCGACTGGCAGAAAAGTGGCTGCAGTGGTCTTGAAGGAGGTGGACGAAGCGGGTGTCAGTGACAAGATCATCGCCTTCTGTTTCGACACCACGGCTTCGAACACTGGCATGGTACTAGGTGCTTGCATTCGGATTGAGCAAGAACTCGGACGAAGCTTGCTTTGGTTGGCCTGTCGCCATAATGTTTACGAGGTGATCCTCAAATATGTCTTCGAAGCCAGTCTCGGCTCTTTCTTTGATCCTGACATTGAAATTTTCGAACGACTCCGTGATCGATGGTCCTTCGTGGATTCCTCGCAGAGGACCTCGTAGAGTTCTTCGCCATCAATGATACTGCCAGCAAGCTGAATGACGACGCATTGGCCTTCCTGAAGGAGGCTCTGTTGTCGAAGAACCATCCCTGGGAGGACTATGAAGAACTTCTCCGTCTCTCCTACCTGTTCCTCGGTGCTGAATGTCCAGCCAAACCATTCCGCCGTCCTGGAGCTCTCCATCAAGCCCAGTGGATGGCCAAAGCCATCTACTGCCTCAAGCTTCAGATGCTGAAATCCAAGCTGTCGCTGACTGGTCGAGAGAAGGCCGGAGTGGAACGAGTGGCCCTCTTCGTTGCTCTGGTGTACTGCAAACAACGGCATGAGGTACCGATTTCTGTAAAAGCTCCGTTGAACGACGTGCCCTTTCTCGAGATCCTCAAGACATACCCTCACTAAACCATTGCCAAGGCAGCAGAACAAGCCCTGCAACGACACCTGTGGTACGAGAGGAGAAGAAGCAGACGGTCAAGGCATTGGACAAGCCCGCCTCGAAGAAGGACATCAAGCGATTGCAGGGAAAAAAGATGACGATGTCTATCTCCCTCTCGTCCTTCGTCACTTTGAAGACACGGTCCTTCTTTGGGAAACTCGACGCAGACGAGGGCTTTTTGGCAAATGACCCCGCATTTTAGGAGGAGGACGACCGATTCAAGGACGCTCGGAAACGGGCACTTGGCCACCGAGCGGTCAAAAATGCCGCAGAGCGGTGCATCACCCTAGTCCAGCGCTACCTGGGGTCCAAAAGTCGGCCGCATAGGAGAATTATCTACTCCAGTTAGTCCACCACCAGCAGAAACTTGGGGGGTGGGAAAAGAAGGAGGACCTTAAAAAAAGGCTTTCTGAATGGAAAAAAATGAAAACTGTCTGTTTTGGTTTACTTATAAATTTCTTTCTAAAAATGTGGGATCTTTTCATTTTTTTTCTTTGTGTTATACATAAATTTGATTCAAGTATTGTGGTTTACTATTATTTTCTCATATATATTAGGGCTCTTCATGTTCATATTGTGAAAATATAAAAGTTGTGGTCTTGTTCCACTTGTGGTCGTATAGGTGCACATAAAATTTGAACTCGATCATATAAGATATAAAGATCCCCCAGAGCGACACATTCTTTTCTTCATCCATGCGGCCGACACCTGGGTCCATTATTGCGGTGACATTGGCAGTCAGTCAAGTGGATTTTCCTTTGGAAGTGTTTGTTTGGCGTCTGGAGGTCACCAACTTCTTCATTCTTTTGGTGTTAAATTGGTACGAACATTACTTGTTGTTTGGGGAACGGAAAGTTATCATTTTCAGTCGCGATCATTAACAGAACAGAGAACTTCAACATTCCCATTTTTCATTTTACAGGTGCGATGGTTTCTATTCGCAAACAGTGGTGGTTGATGGGTCGCCCGGAAGAGAACAACACTGGGAGCCGTCTCCCTTCAAAGGGGCAAGTGATCCGAAAATTATACTTCCACCACGGTCTAGAAAAGAAAGCAAAGGCGGAGGCTGCGAAGGAGATCGTGGAGGGAGTCCTGGGGATTTGAAGAGAAGGCAGGTCTCCCTACCCCCACACTGCGTTACACCAAGGCGAAGCTGTTCAAGTTAGTGTAGGCCTATGAGGGTCTTCAGAAACATAAGAAAAGAGCTTCGGAAACGACAAGGATCAATGAGATATTTCAAGGGGACCTTTGTGACTTGTTCGATGTGGCGCACAGAGATGCCCTTGAGAAGACCACAAACGAGGAGGACATAGCCTTGCTCATCAAACCATGAGAAGATCGATCGACTTCCTCCATGACCGGACTGGACACTGTGTCAGCGTGGCTCCAATATAAAAGCGGAAGTGGGAAGAAGCGGAGGTGAGGCGGAAACAAGTTGCGGAGATGAAAAAAAAGATCGCCTTAAGTGTTGTATGTTCAAGCCAGGTGGCCCAATCGTCTTCGTTCTCTCACCTGTAAACATATAGAAGCGATGCCGAGTTCAAGTGCCTAAGTCTTCCTAAGAGAAGAGCTGGAAAGAAGTTTGCCATGATCTGTCGTAGGAAGTGATCACCAAACTTGACCGCTTCAAGGTCTCAGATCCAGCTGCGATGGCAGTGGTAGAAGCCGTGGCAAAGGCAACCACCAGAACATCGACAATATTACGCTCTCTACGAGTTCCATTCGCCGCCATAGGAGAAAGACCCGAAAGGAAGTGGCCACTGCAGAGAAGATCGAACTCCCAGGGAGATGCCTTGGGCTACTTCACTGAGATACCAAGCAGCTGCCGGACATCGCATGGGGACGTGAACACGTGGAGAGGCACGCGATTCACGTCTCTGGTGAGGAACAGGAGTACGTCTTGGAAGCAGCCAATATCCCCCAAGGCACTGGACATCACATGGTGGAGGCTCTCCTCAAGGCGGTTTCCGACGCTGGACTGGAGGCGCGCATTCAAAGAATCGTATTTGACACTACTGCCTCGAACACGGATCCCAATGGAGGAACCTGCATCAAGATTCAGGAGGGTCTGGGGAGGAATCTCCTCTGGTGTGCCTGCAGGCACCACATCCTGGAAGTGATCATGGGGACGTTTTCAAACACTGTTATGGACCATCTAACGGGCCTAACGTCCCTCTCATCGTCCAGTTCCGGGACCAGTGGGATTTCCTCGACCAGAAATCTTGGACGTCCTCCATGGATGAAGAAAGCTTCCTTCCTCTCCTGACAGGCGAGCTGTATGATGCAAGGGAGATAGCTTTGAGCGAGCTCAAGAGTGCCATCGACCAAGAAAACTATCCAAGAGAAGACTACAAGGAGCTTTTGGTTCTCTCCTACATCTTCCTGGGAGGCGATATTGGGAGGAATTTTAAAATGAGAGCACCAAGAGCGTTTCATCAAGCGAGATGGACGTCGAAGGGAATCTACGCTTTCAAGATTTTCCTCTTCAGGTCTCAGTTTCCGCTGACCTCTCACAAACTTCGAGCAATGGAACAGGTGTCACTCTTCGTCGTCCTCCTTTACGCTATTCCGTGGAACGAGGCCATGGTTCCTTCCCATGCTCCCTAAAACGATCTCCTCTTCATGAAGGAACTTTGCAGAAGAATCCTCATTAAGCGCGTTGCTGAAGTGGCCCTAAAGGCATTCAAGCGCCATCTCTGGTACGTGTCAGAAGACGAAAGGGTTACAAAGGAAGAGAAGGCCTCCATGGTCTAGAACATGAAGAGGGAGGGGAAGGGACTTTCAGGCTCCCTCTTTCAGGCCTCTTTCAGGTCTCTTTCAAGCTTCTTCAGTTCCCGGTCGAGAACGGCGCTGGATCTCCTGCTCTCAAGACTAGGAGAGGAACTAGCCACACTATTGGCTAAAAGCCCCGCCAGTTGGGAGGGAGATCCTCTCATCTGCAAGATGAATAGGGTGATTGACCAGGTGAAGGTGGTCAATGGCGTTGCCGAACGGGAAGTGGCCATGATGAACACCTTCAACGCGGCCATCACCCGAGAAGAATCTCAGAAGCAGTTCCTTCTGAAGATGGTGGCCAAGGAATGGAGGAAGTACCCCACGACCTCCAAGGCAGCCCTACTGAAGCCCGAGCTATCGGACTCCGAATAAAGCAAGGAGGTCCTTTTGGAACTGTTTTTTGTCTTGTTTCAGTTATCAGTGATGTCATTCTATTTGGACTTCTCTGTGTGCGAAAGGAAATATATTAGAACTTCTTTCTTCTTTTTTTTATATTTTCTAAATCTTTGTTTCCTTTTTTGTGTTTTTGAAAATTTTTTGCTTCGTGGGGAACCCCTAAGCAATGTCGCATTACAATAAAATTTGGCACGAATCTTTTAATTTTTTAGTGGAACAAAAACAACATGTGGCCCAAAAATGTTTGCAACATGTGACATTTTGAACAGGTCTAATATATATATATATATATATATATATATATATATATATATATATATATATATATATATATATATATATATATATATATATATATATATATATATATGGAAACCTGGGAAAACGGCACGTCTTTCGGCCAGAGTGCCCGCAGGAGGACTTGCTGTTATATATCTTCCACTATTTAGACTTCGTCGACCTTCATTATTTACTATCCAGATTTCCTTACTAAATTCTTTCGTGACTCGGCCTCGTTGCTATTACACTTTAAATGCAAGTACACTTTTTTTCACGCACGCTTAAATTGGACATTGTACTAGCTTTCCAGAAGCTTAACACGATGGCCTCATTAATATACAGGCTAATTGACACACTGTCTATTGTAACTATCAAACCAATTTCATTTCTTTGCGTTCGTTTTTGTTTTTTGTTTCCCCCATTATTACATTTTGAATGGTTTAATATTTTTGCTATTTTTCTGTTTATTTTACCACGGTTAATGTGTAAAAATAAATAAACTGTATAGCTCATTAATTGCCAAAGGTAAACTGAAATGTCTATGAATATAGTCAAATAATGATAAATGATAATAGTGAATTCTAAAACTGGAGTCTGAATGTCCACGTCTTGGAATATATACCGGATGACTCTTTTAATGAATGGCCTTATAATATTTGTTTTATAAATAATTAAAATACAATTTAAGCATGAAATAAGTACATACAAAAAGTTTGTATCCGATCTTTAGTTCGTATTTGTCTGTAGAATGGAAGAAATATGAAACAGAACCTAGTAACCAATACGAAAGCTGTATAACAAGATATCGAATTCAATAAACCCAATTTATGGCCTAATTCGTGTTATTGGCAATACTAAATATCGTGTCTTTTGTTCGCCTAGTCCACGTCAGTTATCTAAGCCCCGTCTGTGTGTAAGCTGGCAATCTTTAATTTCTGATCCAAAATAGTGGAAATCAGGTAGAAATTTATATCTATGCATCTTTATAAAGGTAATTTGAATGTAGATCACCACAAAAAAAATTACTTATGTACCTAGGTTGTGTCTACAATTTATTTGATTTCGTTAAAAAAAGATTATAAGGGTTGTTAAACATTTCAGAGTTAAATGGCCCAGCCTGATCACGTAAAATTGTTTTTTGCAGTTGGGGTGTTTGAAGTTGTTTAAAATAAAGCATAAATTTCATTTGAGTTATTACAAGGGCTTTCTCGATCTTTCACTCAGATCTATTAGGAATCCTTCTCTATTAGAAATGATTTTAAAAACACAAACACATCCCTCTTCGCTACACCCTAAAGCGCGAGCTTCAACTCTTGTTAGAGTAACAAAAGAAACCGCGGGCATAAATAAAATGATTACTAAAAAGTTAAAAGTACTGGAATCTCATAATCTAATAAACTACTAATTATATCCATGGTAATTTCAGTTCGTTATTTAAAGGCGTTTCCAGTCAGGCAAAAGCAAATATCGAGACTATAATACTTTTAGATAATATAAATTGAATAAAGCTTAGTAAAATTATGATCAATTACGAAATGAAATTTCAACAAAATAAAATACATTTTATTTTTTTGCATTAAATTAATTTAATTTATAACCGTTTTTAGCAAAATTGCCTTTTGGAGTAGTCATAAAACCTACACTAAATTATGGTTGTAAATTCATTTACTTATTAGTTTATGTCCCCCTCTCTTATTTTTAATCAGGGTATCAATCGGTGCATGTTTATAAGCAGAGAATATTAATTAACAAACAAAATCGTCAAAAGAATTGAAGGGAACGAAACACACGAGAGCGTAAGGCTATAATAGCCTCATTAGGCTATGGACTACGGCCTTGCTCATTAATTTTATATATGATATACGGCTTATTTTTGTTATTCAGTTTTCTTGATATATGAAATACTGCTTATTTTTGTTATTCAGTTTTGAAGATATATATATATATATATATATATATATATATATATATATATATATATATATATATATATATATATATATATATATATATATATATATATATATATATATACACATATAAGAGGAAGTTTGTGTATTTTTTTATTTATTTCGCTTTGGGTGGCCACATTTTTGGAGCGATCGAGCTGAAATTTATCTCTGTAAGGAGATGGTTTTAGGCTATGTTAGGCTCCGCCACCACCATATATTCACTCCCCCTGGAGGGCTGAAACCTCCCATCAACCCTAACACCACAGTTTTCTCTCTCAGTCCCAATGCCTGCATGACGACATGCAGCTATATATCTGTCACACATTTCGACTTGCTTTAGCTGCACTCCTTTCTTTACAGATCCTTACAAACTTTAAACGGGAGATGCTCTAGCTCGTTTTCGCTTTAAATAATAAAGAGAAATAAATCCATGGATACTTAAAGTTACTTTTACATCTTTGCATAACCTTGATATGCAATTTAGAGAGGGCGGCCAAATTATTCGAGGCACTTGCAAAAAAAATACACGAACTTGGAATTTGATTTCCTCATTTGAGATAAGAAAGATTTTAGTTAACCTTACATGGCTTTAATGATAGTTTCACTCATAGTAGTGATTTTGAACGATAAAATAATATATGTATGTATATGTTGGAGGATTGAGTCCTAGACGATGTCATATGCCTGCTGCACCAGACTCAGTGTAATTACGATAGGAGTAGTGGAATGTTGTTTACGCCCTTTTTGTAGGTTTTTCGAAAAAATTTATATTGAAAAAGTTAATTTCACATTGATATTTTTTGACAAGTGATTGTCGAAGTATTACTCTGATATTTGGGGGTAAAACTAAGGAAAGCCTAAAAAAAACAAAGGTAAAATCAATGCAATATTTACAGAAACAGGTTTCTCTTACAGAAGAAATAGCTGAAAAGGTGAAGGTGTCACGAAATACTGTTTCTACAGGGTGGTCCGAAAGTCTTATCACCCTCTGTAAATATTATTTTAATTTTCTATTTCAGATGGCACGAGCTCCTACAGTTTAGAAGAGAGGCTGATTGCAAGTATATGGGCACATGATCATGTGCATTCTGGCAAGAGCATCGAGGATGTGCGACATGACTTCATCCTATTGAAAGTGAATACACTAAAACCAGTATAAGTTCTTATGATAGTATTTATGATTGCCTTTTAACTGCTATGGTTTGAATCCAGGAATCTGACTCTAGGGCCTCTTTTGACTTTGTTGGCTATTTTAATGCTCATCACCAGCAAAGGTTGAATTCCATTTCGGCGACGAACCAGCATGGTCGGGCTGCCTTAGACTTCTGTAATCTTGCTGGATGTGAGCAGCTGGTTCGTGATCCGATCCACATTCCTGGAAATTGCCTGGATCTCATTTTTACGGATGTTCCCGCCGTTGTTGACCTAGGGCTTGTTCCGCCCCTTGGTTACAGCGATCACTCAAGACTCAATTTTAAGATTTAAACCAAATTTTAACACCGGATGAGTCCATTACTCGAGTGGTCTATTTGAAATCACGTGCCAACTGGCCTGGAATTGATACTCATTTTAACAATACCTGTTGGGGCGATGTGTATAGATTCAAGTGACCTGTAACTGCCCTGAATGAAATTCTTCTTTTCATAAGTGAGAGAAGGATTCAACGTAAAACTATTCAGTCATTGTACAGACAAGGTCTGGTTCAATGACGACTGATGATTAGGCCCAGCGGAATAAGCAGGCTGCATTTTGCTAGCGGTCGCTTTTGCGCTTCCAAGACTCTTTCAACTACTCCGTGCAGCTCAGATCACACGCACGACGTACTTATGGTGAGGCTCAAAGAGCCTATAAGGATCATCTCAGAGATATTTTAACTGGTACCTCTCAGCCTCACTCATGGTGGTCTACTCTTAAACAATCCCTGCTTGGGGTTGGCTCTAGCTTTCCTCTCCTGTTGTCTGCTGATGGATCTGTATGCTATAACTCACATGAGAAAGCTGATCTACTTGCCTCAATTTTGAATGAAAAGCAAAGCAGTGAGGTAGTGGACTTACCTTCATCTTGTTTTCCTCCAGATAAAGTGCACTCCTTGGTTTTTAAGTCATCAGAATTTCTTTTCTATTTGAATGACTGACGTGGTATTCGCGAGCGGATACTTTCGCTGCAGAGAATGCAGTCTACTTACGTTGCAAGCGGCCAGATGGATAGACCAGCTGCACAGAGCTAATAAGAGCTGAGTGCCTGAGGAGATTAATGGTTGGCCAAAGGGAAGATTTAAATACCAGGTTTCATTCAAGGTTATTGAAAGATCAAAAACAAAAATAAACTTTAATTACACTAATAATGCTACTTATGGAAATGTCTACAAAGGAATGGGAGAAAAATGTCGCTCCCAATGAAATATAAATCAAATACTAATCAGTTTAACGGGGATCAAAATATGGAACTTGATCAGACAGGAAAATTGTTTGTAAACACTAGGGAGTCCAATTAAAGGGCCGGGAGGAGGATATCAGGTGGAGAGGAAAAAGGGGTAAAAGGGTTTTACCTTGACAGCTTTATTCTTGGTGAGAGGAACGATCTTACGAGGCGGGCTAGTCTTGTGGCTCGAGTGGCGTTGTATTCTTGACGGAGAGGTCGGAATGACCCGCGGCACGAGTATGATAATTTACAAGCTGGGTGAGACACTCTTGAATTGGGATGAGTAATCTCAGATGAGGTTTCCTTGACGGGATGAGAAGAGTGGTTCGCGCAATTCTCCCCCAAAAAGTCGTTTCATGAATTTGCCGATTGACTGTGGCAAACTCACGACAATCTGTCTAGCCGACGAATCCTAACTCCGAGGTTCGACCCGAGACGAGGGGCTGTATCTTCGCGAAAGGGCGGGCGGTACTCTCTGACGAGTAACGGTTGACCCTTAGGTTAAATACCCTGCTGGCTTCCTCGCTAGAAAGGCCCCAGACATGCTGGTCTATTGTGAGTAACCATTGGCGCCTGTCTCTTTAGGCCCGGACGAGATAAGACAACCGAAGAAGCTTTTTCTCGGGTCGACCCTGGCCTCCAGGTAGGAAAGGGTCGTAAAAATGCGTCTCAGCGGGGGATAGGCCGACTGATCAGACAAGTGTTACCAGCCGCTTTAAAGTTTTCTCACGCGAGAATAGTTCTCTCTCCTTGCGTTTAGAAATCTAGATAAGGCCCAAGTGGTCTCTGCTTGAAAGGCGGGGGTGGCAAGGTGGACCTTAGAGTTCGTTCACCTCACAATGACCTTGATTTATTTAGCGAATAGGATCTTTTGGAGTTTTCTCCCATTTTTATAAAAGAATTGCTCCATCATTGGCCCCCAAATTGGCTGTTATTTCTAGATTACTTATTCGTCGGAGTTCTTTCCCTGAATGCTGGCGTTCTACAAATGTCACTCTGATCCCCAAAGGCTCTTCACCATCAATTCATCCGGAGAAATATAGACCCATTTCCATTACACCAGTTCTGTCTAAAATATTTGAGCGTTTGCTGGCCAAATGCATGATTCATTTTTCTGAATAATAATAAATTGCTGCCGGTAAAACATTTTGGGTTTCGGAAGGATGTTAGAAAATCTGGTGATCTTCTTTTTTATCACCAATAACCTTCAAAGTTATCTTTATGCTGGTCATTAATCTCATCTTGGATCTCTTGATTTTAGCTCACTCAGCCTTTGATCGTATTAATCATAAGGCTCTTTTATTTAAAATTAGATCTCTTTGTATTGGTGATCATTTTATCGGCATACTGGTCGATTTTTTTTTATTAACAGGAAGCAGCGTGTGTCGGTTGATAGTAGTTTTAGCTCCTACAGATGTTTTAACTCCAGTGTTCCCCCGGGTAGTGTGCTGGGAACGCTTCTCTTCGTTATTTATACCTCAGACATGTTTTCTGGGAATGAGTCGAATATGGTTGCTTATGCTGACGATACAACTTTGTATGCTGCAATTCCTTTCCATTTGGACAGACAAAGATTCGCTGAATTGTTTACTCTTGATATCAAGAAAATTTTATCTTGGTGTGATGTTTAAAGTATGATATTTAATCTAAGAAAATCAAATACTCTTGCTATTAGTCAATCAAGGACCTTACAACTGCATCATCCCGACATCATTGTCAACTGCGTTGCGGTTCCTAATTGTTGTTTACTGAAATTGGTTGGTGTTACTTTTGATCCCAAGCTGACTTTTGAGCTGCACTTGCGCACTGCTGCGTCCTAAATTTCTCAAAAAGTTGGTTTGTTGCGTAAGTGCCGCCAGATATACTCTACAGACAGAGTGGTTAGGAATTGTTTTTATTCTTTACTTTTGCCTCATTTTGAATATTGTCAATTGTCTTCCTTTCTGCATCGGAGACCAATTTGAAGCTCCTTGACAGAACTTTCAACCAGATTAGTTTTCAGCTACCCGATGTGCAGATGAACCTTAGGCATCCTCAACTATGTGGAGTCTTGATTCATTTCTTTAAAATTGTTTCTGATCCTGATCATCCACTTCACCCTCTGATACTAGCTCCCGTAAGCCGCTTGGTGATACGTGCTACTCGTTAAGGCAGAATAACCGTGCTTTTTCGGTCGCTCAAGTGAATACGACGCAGTTTTCTCGATCTTTCTTTCCTACAGCCGTCGGCCTGTGGAACACTCTGCCTAATGATGTCCTTAATTCGGATAATTGTGATGTATTTAAAAGGTGATTGAATGCTTTTTTTTCTCTCTTGTTTTTTGTGTTTTCTACTTTTATCGATGTTGCGCCGCTCGTTGGGTCCTGTATGGTTTTTAGGTCCTGCCGTTTTGGCTGTTGCCTTACAACGGATCGCCTTCATTGACTTTGATAATAATAATTATTACCTTTTGGTAAGGAGTGACAAGACTTTCAAGCCACCTTGTAGACTTGAATTTCTCTTTAAGAATGGGTATAAAGAATCCTAGGATTAAGCCAAAATAGACAGGCAGTTGGGGATAGAAAAGGACCAACTCTAAGAACTGACATTAATGCAAATGGAGCTACTGATCAATAGAAGATTACAAATTGAAGAACTTAAGCAGGAAGAGAATCAGCAGAATATTACAGTAGAGAGTTCTGAGAAGACGTGTATGTACATAAAATTGGATTAAAAGGTTGCAGACCACGAAATAGACTAAAAAGTTGAACACTATAATAAGGGAACTGTTTAAAGTGGGAAAAGAAACACTCTATATTACTTTCCTTACAGATGATGGAAATCAGTGGGGAACAATTTTTATTACTATATTTAATATTTTAATTAGTTACTTTCCTGTTATCTACAGCCTTTTTTTTTACTAAAGGTTGTTTTATCTATATTTTTTTCTCTCTCGAGAATGAATATCTTCACTGATTCGTATCGAAGAAGTTGTTGTAGCTTTCATGCAAGAACACGGTGCAATGCCGGTTAGTCGGACTATCAAAAAAGTAATGAAATGAAGCTGTAATTTGGCTCGTGTATTTTGTTGGACTGGAGGAAGTCCACTTGTCGAAAACAGGTTAAATAAATGCGTACCGGAAATTGGTTCACTGACAATCGTCTACCGTTCGTTAAGTTAGATTAAGTTATTAAAACAAAAACTTCTGGAAATATTGTAAATGTTCTGGCCTCCAGAATATAAACTTTAATTGAATTAATTTATTCCCTTTTTTTAAATGTATTCTTTATCATACATAATAAATATTTTTAAAAACTTTTCGGACATCACAGCGATACTATTAGTAGTGAGTACTTCCATCGGGTTGTCCTGTATAATTTTAATAGAAAACGCATCGAAATTTGCCTTTCTAAAATTCGACATATTACCTCTTTGCTGTTATATTCGAAAATCCGCTTTTAGGTTAAAAAGAATAGCATTGTGATCGTTTGTGTCTATATTTTCGCCGACAAAGGCACCCTCAACAAAGTTTTCTTCATTTGTTATAATCAAATCAAGAATATTTTGTTCACGCAGGGGATCGCTTATAATTTGGTTGAGATCATTTTCGCTTAAAAAAAATCGACCAATCGCTTTCCATCGTTATCAGCTCTTTCATCATTAAAATTTACATTTGGAATGTTAAAGTCGACACATATGACTGTCAATCGTTGTCTAGCAACATTACCTAAAACCTCTAAAAATTCCTCCTCATTTTGTTCGTTTTGCGTGGAAGTCTGTATATTACAGCAAAGTTAAAATTATTTTTTCGACAATATCGAGATTACTAAAATATCTACATTACCTATAGTTACGCTATCAGGTACTATTGTATCCCACATATAAGAGGACGGTCCCCCCTCTACTTGTATGTCTATTGTTGTGGTATGACCAGGTGTACGCGGTTATACGCACACGAACATTACTTGTTGTTTGGGGAACGGAAAGTTATCATTTTCAGTCGCGATCATTAACAGAACAGAGAACTTCAACTTTCCCATTTTTCATTTTACAGGTGCGATGGTTTCTATTCGCAAACAGTGGTGGTTGATGGGTCGCCCGGAAGAGAACAACACTGGGAGCCGTCTTCCTTCAAAGGGGCACGTGATCCGAAAATTATACTTCCACCGCGGTCTAGAAAAGAAAGCAAAGGCGGAGGCTGCGAAGGAGATCGTGGAGGGAGTCCTGGGGATTTGAAGAGAAGGCAGGTCTCCCTACCCCCACACTGCGTTACACCAAGGCGAAGCTGTTCAAGTTAGTGTAGGCCTACGAGGGTCTTCAGAAACATAAGAAAAGAGCTTCGGAAACGACAAGGATCAATGAGATATTTCAAGGGGACCTTTGTGACTTGTTCGATGTGGCGCACAGAGATGCCCTTGAGAAGACCACAAACGAGGAGGACATAGCCTTGCTCATCAAACCATGAGAAGATCGATCGACTTCCTCCATGACCGGACTGGACACTGTGTCAGCGTGGCTCCAATATAAAAGCGGAAGTGGGAAGAAGCGGAGGTGAGGCGGAAACAAGTTGCGGAGATGAAAAAAAAGATCGCCTTAAGTGTTGTATGTTCAAGCCAGGTGGCCCAATCGTCTTCGTTCTCTCACCTGTAAACATATAGAAGCGATGCCGAGTTCAAGTGCCTAAGTCTTCCTAAGAGAAGAGCTGGAAAGAAGTTTGCCATGATCTGTCGTAGGAAGTGATCACCAAACTTGACCGCTTCAAGGTCTCAGATCCAGCTGCGATGGCAGTGGTAGAAGCCGTGGCAAAGGCAACCACCAGAACATCGACAATATTACGCTCTCTACGAGTTCCATTCGCCGCCATAGGAGAAAGACCCGAAAGGAAGTGGCCACTGCAGAGAAGATCGAACTCCCAGGGAGATGCCTTGGGCTACTTCACTGAGATACCAAGCAGCTGCCGGACATCGCATGGGGACGTGAACACGTGGAGAGGCACGCGATTCACGTCTCTGGTGAGGAACAGGAGTACGTCTTGGAAGCAGCCAATATCCCCCAAGGCACTGGACATCACATGGTGGAGGCTCTCCTCAAGGCGGTTTCCGACGCTGGACTGGAGGCGCGCATTCAAAGAATCGTATTTGACACTACTGCCTCGAACACGGATCCCAATGGAGGAACCTGCATCAAGATTCAGGAGGGTCTGGGGAGGAATCTCCTCTGGTGTGCCTGCAGGCACCACATCCTGGAAGTGATCATGGGGACGTTTTCAAACACTGTTATGGACCATCTAACGGGCCTAACGTCCCTCTCATCGTCCAGTTCCGGGACCAGTGGGATTTCCTCGACCAGAAATCTTGGACGTCCTCCATGGATGAAGAAAGCTTCCTTCCTCTCCTGACAGGCGAGCTGTATGATGCAAGGGAGATAGCTTTGAGCGAGCTCAAGAGTGCCATCGACCAAGAAAACTATCCAAGAGAAGACTACAAGGAGCTTTTGGTTCTCTCCTACATCTTCCTGGGAGGCGATATTGGGAGGAATTTTAAAATGAGAGCACCAAGAGCGTTTCATCAAGCGAGATGGACGTCGAAGGGAATCTACGCTTTCAAGATTTTCCTCTTCAGGTCTCAGTTTCCGCTGACCTCTCACGAACTTCGAGCAATGGAACAGGTGTTACTCTTCGTCGTCCTTCTTTACGCTATTCCGTGGAACGAGGCCATGGTTCCTTCCCATGCTCCCTAAAACGATCTCCTCTTCATGAAGGAACTTTGCAGAAGAATCCTCATTAAGCGCGTTGCTGAAGTGGCCCTAAAGGCATTCAAGCGCCATCTCTGGTACGTGTCAGAAGACGAAAGGGTTACAAAGGAAGAGAAGGCCTCCATGGTCTAGAACATGAAGAGGGAGGGGAAGGGACTTTCAGGCTCCCTCTTTCAGGCCTCTTTCAGGTCTCTTTCAAGCTTCTTCAGTTCCCGGTCGAGAACGGCGCTGGATCTCCTGCTCTCAAGACTAGGAGAGGAACTGGCCACACTATTGGCTAAAAGCCCCGCCAGTTGGGAGGGAGATCCTCTCATCTGCAAGATGAATAGGGTGATTGACCAGGTGAAGGTGGTCAATGGCGTTGCCGAACGGGAAGTGGCCATGATGAACACCTTCAACGCGGCCATCACCCGAGAAGAATCTCAGAAGCAGTTCCTTCTGAAGGTGGTGGCCAAGGAATGGAGGGAGTACCCCACGACCTCCAAGGCAGCCCTACTGAAGCCCGAGCTATCGGATTCCGAATAAAGCAAGGAGGTCCTTTTGGAACTGTTTTTTGTCTTGTTTCAGTTATCAGTGATGTCATTCTATTTGGACTTCTCTGTGTGCGAAAGGAAATATATTAGAACTTCTTTCTTCTTTTTTTTTATATTTTCTAAATCTTTGTTTCCTTTTTTGTGTTTTTGAAAATTTTTTGCTTCGTGGGGGACCCCTAAGCAATGTCGCATTACAATAAAATTTGGCACGAATCTTTTAATTTTTTAGTGGAACAAAAACAACATGTGGCCCAAAAATGTTTGCAACATGTGACATTTTGAACAGGTCTAATATATATATATATATATATATATATATATATATATATATATATATATATATATATATATATATATATATATATATATATATACATATATATATATATGGAAACCTAGGAAAACGGCACGTCTTTCGGCCAGAGTGCCCGCAGGAGGACTTGCTGTTATATATCTTCCACTATTTAGACTTCGTCGACCTTCATTATTTACTATCCAGATTTCCTTACTAAATTCTTTCGTGACTCGGCCTCGTTGCTATTACACTTTAAATGCAAGTACACTTTTTTTCACGCACGCTTAAATTGGACATTGTACTAGCTTTCCAGAAGCTTAACACGATGGCCTCATTAATATACAGGCTAATTGACACACTGTCTATTGTAACTATCAAACCAATTTCATTTCTTTGCGTTCGTTTTTGTTTTTTGTTTCCCCCATTATTACATTTTGAATGGTTTAATATTTTTGCTATTTTTCTGTTTATTTTACCACGGTTAATGTGTAAAAATAAATAAACTGTATAGCTCATTAATTGCCAAAGGTAAACTGAAATGTCTATGAATATAGTCAAATAATGATAAATGATAATAGTGAATTCTAAAACTGGAGTCTGAATGTCCACGTCTTGGAATATATACCGGATGACTCTTTTAATGAATGGCCTTATAATATTTGTTTTATAAATAATTAAAATACAATTTAAGCATGAAATAAGTACATACAAAAAGTTTGTATCCGATCTTTAGTTCGTATTTGTCTGTAGAATGGAAGAAATATGAAACAGAACCTAGTAACCAATACGAAAGCTGTATAACAAGATATCGAATTCAATAAACCCAATTTATGGCCTAATTCGTGTTATTGGCAATACTAAATATCGTGTCTTTTGTTCGCCTAGTCCACGTCAGTTATCTAAGCCCCGTCTGTGTGTAAGCTGGCAATCTTTAATTTCTGATCCAAAATAGTGGAAATCAGGTAGAAATTTATATTTATGCATCTTTATAAAGGTAATTTGAATGTAGATCACCACAAAAAAAATTACTTATGTACCTAGGTTGTGTCTACAATTTATTTGATTTCGTTAAAAAAAGATTATAAGGGTTGTTAAACATTTCAGAGTTAAATGGCCCAGCCTGATCACGTAAAATTGTTTTTTGCAGTTGGGGTGTTTGAAGTTGTTTAAAATAAAGCATAAATTTCATTTGAGTTATTACAAGGGCTTTCTCGATCTTTCACTCAGATCTATTAGGAATCCTTCTCTATTAGAAATGATTTTAAAAACACAAACACATCCCTCTTCGCTACACCCTAAAGCGCGAGCTTCAACTCTTGTTAGAGTAACAAAAGAAACCGCGGGCATAAATAAAATGATTACTAAAAAGTTAAAAGTACTGGAATCTCATAATCTAATAAACTACTAATTATATCCATGGTAATTTCAGTTCGTTATTTAAAGGCGTTTCCAGTCAGGCAAAAGCAAATATCGAGACTATAATACTTTTAGATAATATAAATTGAATAAAGCTTAGTAAAATTATGACCAATAACGAAATGAAATTTCAACAAAATAAAATACATTTTATTTTTTTGCATTAAATTAATTTAATTTATAACCGTTTTTAGCAAAATTGCCTTTTGGAGTAGTCATAAAACCTACACTAAATTATGGTTGTAAATTCATTTACTTATTAGTTTATGTCCC
Source organism: Ceratothoa steindachneri (assembly GCA_963969495.1). Taxonomy (NCBI): domain Eukaryota; kingdom Metazoa; phylum Arthropoda; class Malacostraca; order Isopoda; family Cymothoidae; genus Ceratothoa; species Ceratothoa steindachneri. Next base: position 123,731,222 of record OZ018326.1, read on the forward strand.
CCTCTCTTATTTTTAATCAGGGTATCAATCGGTGCATGTTTATACGCAGAGAATATTAATTAACAAACAAAATCGTCAAAAGAATTGAAGGGAACGAAACACACGAGAGCGTAAGGCTATAATAGCCTCATTAGGCTATGGACTACGGCCTTGCTCATTAATTTTATATATGATATACGGCTTATTTTTGTTATTCAGTTTTCTTGATATATGAAATACTGCTTATAATTTTATCTTGGTGTGATGTTTAAAGTATGATATTTAATCCAAGAAAATCAAATACTCTTGCTATTAGTCAATCAAGGACCTTACAACTGCATCATCCCGACATCATTGTCAACTGCGTTGCGGTTCCTAATTGTTGTTTACTGAAATTGGTTGGTGTTACTTTTGATCCCAAGCTGACTTTTGAGCTGCACTTGCGCACTGCTGCGTCCTAAATTTCTCAAAAAGTTGGTTTGTTGCGTAAGTGCCGCCAGATATACTCTACAGACAGAGTGGTTAGGAATTGTTTTTATTCTTTACTTTTGCCTCATTTTGAATATTGTCAATTGTCTTCCTTTCTGCATCGGAGACCAATTTGAAGCTCCTTGACAGAACTTTCAACCAGATTAGTTTTCAGCTACCCGATGTGCAGATGAACCTTAGGCATCCTCAACTATGTGGAGTCTTGATTCATTTCTTTAAAATTGTTTCTGATCCTGATCATCCACTTCACCCTCTGATACTAGCTCCCGTAAGCCGCTTGGTGATACGTGCTACTCGTTAAGGCAGAATAACCGTGCTTTTTCGGTCGCTCAAGTGAATACGACGCAGTTTTCTCGATCTTTCTTTCCTACAGCCGTCGGCCTGTGGAACACTCTGCCTAATGATGTCCTTAATTCGGATAATTGTGATATATTTAAAAGGTGATTGAATGCTTTTTTTTCTCTCTTGTTTTTTGTGTTTTCTACTTTTATCGATGTTGCGCCGCTCGTTGGGTCCTGTATGGTTTTTAGGTCCTGCCGTTTTGGCTGTTGCCTTACAACGGATCGCCTTCATTGACTTTGATAATAATAATTATTACCTTTTGGTAAGGAGTGACAAGACTTTCAAGCCACCTTGTAGACTTGAATTTCTCTTTAAGAATGGGTATAAAGAATCCTAGGATTAAGCCAAAATAGACAGGCAGTTGGGGATAGAAAAGGACCAACTCTAAGAACTGACATTGCAAATGGAGCTACTGATCAATAGAAGATTACAAATTGAAGAACTTAAGCAGGAAGAGAATCAGCAGAATATCACAGTAGAGAGTTCTGAGAAGACGTGTATGTACATAAAATTGGATTAAAAGGTTGCACACCACGAAATAGACTAAAAAGTTGAACACTATAATAAGGGAACTGTTTAAAGTGGGAAAAGAAACACTCTATATTACTTTCCTTACAGATGATGGAAATCAGTGGGGAACAATTTTTATTACTATATTTAATATTTTAATTAGTTACTTTCCTGTTATCTACAGCCTTTTTTTTTACTAAAGGTTGTTTTATCTATATTTTTTTCTCTCTCGAGAATGAATATCTTCACTGATTCGTATCGAAGAAGTTGTTGTAGCTTTCATGCAAGAACACGGTGCAATGCCGGTTAGTCGGACTATCAAAAAAGTAATGAAATGAAGCTGTAATTTGGCTCGTGTATTTTGTTGGACTGGAGGAAGTCCACTTGTCGAAAACAGGTTAAATAAATGCGTACCGGAAATTGGTTCACTGACAATCGTCTACCGTTCGTTAAGTTAGATTAAGTTATTAAAACAAAAACTTCTGGAAATATTGTAAATGTTCTGGCCTCCAGAATATAAACTTTAATTGAATTAATTTATTCCCTTTTTTTAAATGTATTCTTTATCATACATAATAAATATTTTTAAAAACTTTTCGGACATCACAGCGATACTATTAGTAGTGAGTACTTCCATCGGGTTGTCCTGTATAATTTTAATAGAAAACGCATCGAAATTTGCCTTTCTAAAATTCGACATATTACCTCTTTGCTGTTATATTCGAAAATCCGCTTTTAGGTTAAAAAGAATAGCATTGTGATCGTTTGTGTCTATATTTTCGCCGACAAAGGCACCCTCAACAAAGTTTTCTTCATTTGTTATAATCAAATCAAGAATATTTTGTTCACGCAGGGGATCGCTTATAATTTGGTTGAGATCATTTTCGCTTAAAAAAAATCGACCAATCGCTTTCCATCGTTATCAGCTCTTTCATCATTAAAATTTACATTTGGAATGTTAAAGTCGACACATATGACTGTCAATCGTTGTCTAGCAACATTACCTAAAACCTCTAAAAATTCCTCCTCATTTTGTTCGTTTTGCGTGGAAGTCTGTATATTACAGCAAAGTTAAAATTATTTTTTCGACAATATCGAGATTACTAAAATATCTACATTACCTATAGTTACGCTATCAGGTACTATTGTATCCCACATATAAGAGGACGGTCCCCCCTCTACTTGTATGTCTATTGTTGTGGTATGACCAGGTGTACGCGGTTATACGCACACTGGCCTACTGGCGGACCAAAATTAAGGCTCTACCTGGGATGGCTTTAAGAGTGCTTTAAATACACAGTTGCTAGGCCAAGGAATATTCGAACAAGGATACAAAAATATACTTAAATAGGACTAAAGTTTACATATACATATAGGGCAAGTTAAATCGCAATGCAATTAAATATCGAGGGTTTAAGGCTAAGATGATTAACACTATTAATTAAGTTTGAACCGAGGGATAATTAATTAAGTAATGATTTTACAATTATGCAAGTTCTAGAGCAAAAGGGATCCTTGAGGGTCGACGCGGTAAAGGTGGGATGAGCCTGACAAAGTGGGGGTTAAATCCCTTTTACATTGATGTGCGGCGAGTAGGACCAGGTAGGTAAGTTCGACCTTGAACTGGTGGGCGTCTCACGGGACGCTCAATTCAACTTCGTAAAACTGAAATTGGGTGCCTCTTATCATTTAGAGGCAAACGGACGGTGCTTCGGGGATGGCTTTTCCGATCCTTAAAATCCTAAGACGTAGTGAGAAGGGTTGAAGCGCGCCTAACTATCTCCACAAACAACACTGAGTGACGACTAGCTCTTCCTTTGCTCTTCGACAATCACTCAATTCTTCTCTGGACGAGAATGTAGTCGATTCCCTCTCGACTAACGAAGACGTTACGCATAACGTACTGGACAGTGGCTTCAGACACAATCTGCCTATGAAATTCGAAGTGTCGAATCTATACTCCGAAATTATCTAGACGGAGAGAGAGATTCATCGCCAACAGACATGCTTAATTGTCCTGGGTCGAGATAAGGTTCCATAGGGCGAAGTCGCGATGCCCCCTTAATGGTCTTTCCATTGTTCTAATTTTCGCAGTATATAGGGCAGAAGAATTTAGAGCGGTCAACGGCGAACTGGGGAAGTCGGGGGGGGGGGGGATAGGATTCCTTATCTTTTTTTCTTATTCTTCCACATCTATCTTTATTAAAAAGTTTTTATCCATTTAAATTAAACTCACCTAGGAAGTTTTTACCGTCTGATTCTGATTTCACCCACGACTCGGTTATTGCAACGGTTAAACTTTTTAACAACCACTAGACTTATAAGATTGTTGAATGCATTTATAATACTCCGTGCGTTAAAAGATAAACACCTCATTTTTTCGATTTCGTGTGACTGGCGATGAGCATTATTTATGGCACCGCTATCCGGTGCGCTCATTTTTTCTGAAAAAGGTCTCATTTATATTGAAGCTGGAACGGTGCTGGCTGAAAATGCATAATAAATAATAATAATAATAATAATGTGTATTTATAATACGCCCTTCAGGGTTGTTAGCCCTCCTAGAGGGCAGGTTGTGTAGCGAGTGTAGAAAAGGCTTACAGGGAATAGAAGGCAATTCTGAAGAGATGAGTCTTCAGGAGACGTTTAAAAGTAGCAAAGGAGGGAGAGGATCGGACTTCGGCAGGAAGAGCATTACGGAGTCTAGGAGTACAAACTGAAAAGGAACAGTCACCCATGAAGCAGAGGACAGAACAAGGAGGGTTCAGGATGGGAGTGAGGTTAGACCGGAGTGCCCGAGGTGTTTGACGACGGGAGAGGGCATACGAGAAAAGAGGTGGAGCCTCGAGTTTAGGGCCTTGTAGGTGATGAGAAGAATTTTATAATGGGTGCGGAAGCGAATAGGTAACCAGTGTAGCTCCTGTAACAGAGGCATCGAAGGAGAAAACCTGGGGCAGCGAAGGAGGAGCCGGGCAGCAGAGTTTTGAACTAGTTGTAGGGGGCGAAGTGACGAAGAAGGGAGATTCACTAGAAGACAATTGCAGGAGTCTAAGCGTGAGGTGGTGAAGGCATGAATAGCAGTCTCAGGGCTTCGTCGATCAAAATGGGATCGAACACGTGAAAACCTGTGGAGTAATCCGAGGGAAGACTTACAGATACGAGGGATGTGCGGTTTAAACGAGAGTTGCTCGTCAAAAATAACACCAATATTACTGACGGTAACAGAGAAGGCGACATTGGTTTCCCCAAGGTTAAGGGAGGGGAAGAGAGCTTTAGATTTCTCCACCATCGGAGCAGTACCAACAAGAAGAACTTCAGTTTTAGCGTGGTTAAGTTTGAGAAAGTTGGCAGACAGCCATTCGTTTATGCAGGTGTAGGCTGAAAGGAGCTTGGTAATTGATTGAGAGAAGGGCACAGGGGATGAGGAAAGGTATATCTGAGTGTCATTAGCATAGAGGTGGAAGGACAGGCCCAAATCGCGAAGAAGGGAGCCAAGAGGAAGAAAGTAGATGCGAAAGAGGAGGGGACCAAGGACTGAGCCCCAAGGCACCCAAAAACGAATGGGCACGGGCTCGAAGGACAAGTTATCGAGTACGATCGACTGAGTGCGAGAGGAGAAGTATGAGCGGAACCAATCAAGTGCAGTGCCCGAGAGATCAAGGAAAGTGTGAAGATGATTAAGTGTGGTCGATGGTGTCGAAAGCAGAGGAGAGATCTAGGAGGACTAGAATGGACGTACAACCCATATTGGCTGCTTTACGTAAACCGTCTGAAACATTAAGAAGAGCAGTTTCAGCAGAGTGCTTCGCTTTGAACCCTGATTCGTACATTTCATCGATATTGCAGTTAAAAATATGTTCATTAGGGTGAGAGAAAACCACTCTCTCGAGGATCTTAGAGAGGAATGGAAGCTGTGAGATAGGGCGATAGCTAGATGGTTCAGAGGGGTTAAGGTGTATTTTTTTAAGGATAGGACGAATTGAGGCATGTTTGAAGAAAGAGGGAACTATCCCTGGGGCAAGAGAAGTGTAAAAGAGATGAAGAATCAGTGGGAGGACAGGAGGGAGAACTTGATGAAGGAATTTATGTTGAAAGACGTCTTTAGGGGATCCAGATTTGCTAGAGCGTGAGATCGATCAAGGCAGTTACTTCCTCAGAGGACACCCGAGTGTGTATGTTAAGTGGCAATGGAGTATGGTCGGTGAGAACAGCATGGGCTTGCTCAGACGACTTGGGTAGTACGACGCGAAGGTTAATAACTTTATCAGAGAAAAATTTAGAAAGAGTAGAGGGGTTGATGGGGGAAGAGGTGGGGGAACTGGGGCTAGGCGAGGAAAGACAAGAGAAGAGACGAAAGATAGTCCGAGGGTCATTCTTGCTCTCAGACAAAAGTTTGCGTGAATGAGCCTCACGTGCTGATTTTAATTTGGAAGAATAAGTCAAAGTAGCAAAGCGATAGGCAAGTGAGAGAGAGGTTGTGTCCTGCACGCGGAGCGTGCTTTACGGAGGGCTCGTTCATGAGCACGTAAGGACCTCCTTGAACGAAGGAGTTCCTGGGTGAACCAAGGTGCGCGGTGATGGCGGTTTGAAGAAGGAGTGATAAGGGAGGCGTGCACGTCAAGGCAGGCGAGTAATGATTGGTGCCGAGAGTTTAAGGTTTGGTCAGGTGAAGCAATAGTATCAATAGAAGGTATGGCACAAACAACATCGTTAAAGAGAAAAGTAGTATCATTTTGACGATAGTCACCGAAAAAGATTAGGATCTTGGGACGAGCGAGGAGGTAGGTGGTAGGTAATATAGAATTTAAAATTGACCACAAAATGGTCGGAAATCGTATTAGAAAGGTCAGTTACTGTTAGATTAGATATATGGAGGTTCGAGATGACTAAGTCAAGGGTATTACCATGTATATATGTTGGGGATGACACATGTTGTGTAAGAGAGAAGAGGTCGATGATGTCAATTAATGCACGAAAAGTCTCATTGTGGCTAGGAAGATTGTAGTCACCGAGAATAAGGAGAGAACCGGTAGAGGATAGGTCGGAGAGTAGGTTACTGAACTCCTCGATAAATAAGGCCGGAGACGAGCTGGGAGGGCGGTAAAGGACCACAATAGTCAGAGCGGGCACAACACACGAGACAGCAATGAGAGCCTCAAATGAGGCTAGAGGGGGAAGGGGAGAAGATTCAGGGAGAAGGATGAGTTGGAAATCAGTGTCACTTCCCCTCCACGGTGGTTCTGAGGAACATGCAGAAAAGAATGACCCGGAGGGGTTGCAAGGGAAGTGCATGAACCTGAATCAGACTCGAGCCAGGTTTCTGTAAGGCTAAGGAAGGAAAACCCAGTGCGAACAACGAGGTCATGGACATACTCCGACTGATTGGTCAGGCTCCTAATGTTCAGAGGAGACGCCCACAGCGCCTGCTGATGAGCACAGGAGAAAGGGAGAGATTTGGAAGTGTTGGGTAAGGAAAGAATGGTAAAGCGAAAGAGGTTCCTAAGGGACGCCGAAAATCTCAGCCCCCTCCTAGTTGGGCGAGTTCGCGGGATAGCAGCCCCTATTATCTTCGCGTATGTAGCTGGAGAAAGCCGATAATTTAAAGAGTTGAGTAAGAGGATTGAGTCCCTATCATACATAGGGGGGGGGAGAAAGGAGGGAGCAAAGGCGAGAATTATGGATATTCTGCTCGACATTGCAGATGTAGTTAAGATGTAGTTTTTCTGTCAGAGATAGGTCACATCGTAGTAGAACTGATCTCAAAAGTTGAAATGTTGGGATTCTCCCTGACAATGAACTTTTAAACAGTTATTGATATACAAAGTTCTCCAAAGGAAACTGTTCCTAGAACCCACTCATGGAGGTACTCCTGAAAGAATAATTTTACAGCTTCTGTCTAAACTTTTTTCAATAGCGACCTTTAACGCACAAGAAGCTCCTCCGACCTAGTATAAAAAATATTATTAGAGGCCATATGGACTATAAACCTAGTATGAGCAGTAGCTTCGCCTGCAAAATCAGAAACAAAGTTTGTTAAATCTTCGACTTTGGCACCTAGATAGTAGTACCTTTTTCTTTTAGCCGGACACCTGCCACAAAACACATCCAGTTGGTTTCCTACAATCGAATCGCCAACAAGACGAACTTCATCCTCGTTCAAATATTGCAGGGAGGTTAAGGGTAAATATTAGTTGTGAGTTTTATTAGTCTCGCCCTTGGCGGACTTCGGGAGATACCTCGACGCCAAAGCTCAAAGAAATCGTGAGATGGAGTAGATGCTGGTGCCACCGCCTCTTGAAGCTCTTCCCTTGTAGGTGTCAACTCGCTGGCTGGAGGTCTGACAGGCAAAGCCTCAAGTTTAGGCGGAGAAGTTTGATCTCAAGCTTTCGCCAGCTGGTACAGCAGCTACACTGATTTGAATTGCCCTGAAAGTGAGCAAGAAGAAAATTCCCAGCGCAGACTCCATAAACTCGCTTCTCAGGCGCCATCTTAATTGTTCCGTTGAGTTGATTGGTTCTTTTTGTGAAGAGAAGTGATAAGAACGAGGTAAAACAAAGGGAAAGAACTTAATAAACAAATAAAAACTGAGTAACGTATATGGAGAGGGAAAAATATTTATTAGCAAATTTTAAATGAGTGAATATTTCCGCAAGGAAATTAATTTAAAAAAGAACAAGAGGGACACATGAGGGGAAAATGAATTTAAAAAAAGAACAAAAGAACAGTGAAAAAAACACAACTAAATTTTAAATGGTAAATTTTTAGACAGAGAAATAGATTTTTGAAAGAGATGGAATGAACTCTTATTTCTAAAATAAAATAGCCACCGTCAGATTGCGCGATCCTGTAACGCGATCGCTGAATGGTCAATGGACTATGACCTCACTAATGGCCTCTGAAAACTACGTTTTGATTGACTTAGCTATTCTAGGGTAAGCCGAAAACGTGTCTGATAGCTTTGTATATAAAATGGTTGATCATTTACTAAATATTATTCTACTTTTCCGACAATTAAAAGTTCAAAAGAGACAATAAAATAAACACAAAGGGAAAAAAATACAAAACAATATCGATACGATTGCACCACTCACAGCAACAAAAAAATAGAGCCTAAGCTTTTAACTCCACAAAAACAATCGCTTTTAAATTCACAAAACAACGAAAAAATGAGAACAATAAACGTACTATTCGCACACAAAAACAAAACAAAACAAACCCAGCCGATATGAAAGTACCACTTCAAAATCCCGATTAATAGCGGGGAAAATAAGAGAACTGGACACAACCTTCCTCGCGGCCACTTTGATCATGCTAGATAACCGCCAGTCACAATAACTCGAGCCATTCAACTTTGGCACTTTGCGGTCTCGTCCGCAGACGATGTTTCTCTCGTGCAACCTCACTACTCCGTGAATTGCATCGGCTGCCCATTCGTTCAAGAATTGCTTCTACTTTTCATCTCAGCCCCCTCCAATCTTTCGCACTGACCTCTCACGACCTCGGAGAACTAGATCTGCCCCATATTCTGTCCCTTGAAGTCGCCTGTGCTGCATGCGTTATCGCGCTTTCTCAGTCTTTGTTCCTAGAATGTGGAATGGTCTGCCTGCTCTTATTCGTTCTTTGCCCTCTCTGATTGCTTTTAAGCGTGCCTTTATCTAGTGTGTGCGAATAGCACTCTGTGAGGGCTCACGGCTTTAATGAGCGTCTTACAAAAGCCCTATTATTGTCTATTTAATAGGACTCTGCTATGTTAAAAATACTGAAAATACCCCATTGTAATTATTTCCAGATCAAGGCTTTTTATGTGGCCTCTTGCAGCAATTTGTTTTTTCGTTTTTTTTTAATTGCCTTTGATCTTTTTATTTCGTTTTTTTTTCAGATTTTGCTCAAAATTACTCAGACTCACATACTATGGTATTCTGATGGCGCCATTAATAGATAGCCAGAAAATAGCCTTTATTATGTGAAACTATAAATATTTTATTCTCTGATCCATTGATTCTCAAACTTTTATGCACAATAACCCCCTTTCATCAGATATTTTAGTCAAACTCCCCCCTCTCCATTAGTAAGAAAAGCTGCACTACTTCTGTATTACAACATACATATATACTTTGATTATTTTCATAATGGAATTTTTGAGAATTTTATATCAATAAAAATGTTGAAGAATTAAAAAATTGAGTGTGGCAACCTGTAGTTCAAATACACCACTCCCCAATACGACTTAAAAGTTCCCCTTTGCGTCAATCCTCCTTCCTCTTACAACCTAAAGTTTGCCCTCGGGGAATCTCCCGTGTTTGAGAAACCCTGTTTTCATTTTTAAAGTGGAAATACACATGTGCACTTGTGTGGGTGGGAGTATAAGCGCACACAATTTAGCCACTGTTGATGTTTGTCTCGCGAGAGGAGAAGAGGCTCGTAAAAGAGCTTTAAGAGGAGCATCCTGAAGTTGTTATGGCGTTCGTAAGATGTTGTGGTATGGGAACCATGTAAACAAACTCCTTCCACACTTGTCAACGTGTGCACAAGGGACGTGCATACGAGAAGCCTTAGCAACACATTATACTTACATCCATAATTACAAGATGTCATTTGCATTCGTGAGAGAAACAAGAAATTCCTTCTTCACTTTAAAAAGTCATTTCCTCTGTTTCTCTTTTCAACAATAAAATATGTCATGAATTTCTGTTTTGTTGAAATATCGTATCATACAGCCAAATACTACAGTCTTTCGCCTTTTCTTTTCACACACATAACACATCACTTCCATCTAAGGAACCTACTGATGATATATTCAGCTTACACTCCCCTGATGTAATATGGGTGGATCTCCCTCAGGCCACGAAGATTCCCACTGGCTGATGGAAAAACAGTACCAGCACTCTCCCTTCCCTAAACTAATTACCAGTGATTCACATACTGACCTTCATCATCACTTGGGTGTTATTAAATTTTAAAAAAACGGCAGTTGCCAGGATTCCACCACACAAAAGAGTAATATTTTTTTTATTTTGAGTGACATTGATATTTGAAGGGGCGTTAAAGAAAGCTTTCAATTCGCATCCTTAGGTATGGTGGCGCTTGCTTAGCTCTCCTTTCACTCTCTTTTCTGTCTCACTTTTCTGCCTCTGCTTATACTACCCGTCGTTCTTAATATAAATCAAGGGTGCCAGAGGGTATTAGTCGTCCTTGAGGTTTTTTGGTCCGTATGACAAGGGATATTTGGACAACAGAGAAAAGGAAAGCCTAATTTGATCACCAACGTCAGCCTGATTATGGCCCCATTCTCGTTTAAGTAGGAGAACCGAGAGAAGAAGAGCAAATAAAGTCACAGGTAATTTAATATGCATATAAAAGGTTTTGTCTACTTCTACTGAAAGTTTTTTTTTAACTTATATATAATTCAACCATGCTGACTGAATTCGAAATGACATTTGTTCTTCCTCATTCCGGTCAGGTTTTTACTGTATTGACCAGTGATTATGGCCAATTTTATCCATGAGAGCCCTACGTACCGGGTCTACCCTTTTATTCCTTGTTCCTCGTTCGTCTGTGCTACATTGACGATTGTGCTTTCTAGCCCTTCCTTGGTGCCTACATGCGTGCCATGAAGACCGACCTCTTCTATTAAGACTTCTTAAATGGCAGACAAGTGTTCTGTGAAGCACCTGTATCGAATTAAAAAAAAAATGATACTGACATACAGAGCGACAGGACCATCATCTACAAAGCCATCAAATTTCCCCAAACGCAAATAAATCTTGTCATATCACAGGACCTGTGTTTTCTTTCTGCTTATTCTTTGAGTTATGGGTTCTATTCGCCTTAAGACCGACCATACGCCCCGCAAAAGCGTTGAACTCTTGACTGTTTGTCTATCTCCTAAACCAGGGGTTGCGAAAATTTATTTCACAGTGTGCCAGATAACTGAGAAAATGAAGAGTGCGGGCCGCATAACCATTTTGTTCAATACAATATAGTGAATACACAAAAAATAAAGACAACCAACATATTTATTTACTAGTACACAATAAATAAAGACAACAAACCTATTTATTTACCAAAAAGTTATTATAGAAGGCGTCGTTAGTACTAAGATAGTATTATTACACCCAATGCGCACATAACCGAGTCTCACAAACTAAGAAGCAAAAAAGGTTAGTGAGATTTGTGAAACTAGCGTTTAGCTTTTAAGATATCAATATTTACTTTGTAATTGCTGCATCCAATCAAGAGAATTGCTCTCAAATGATCATTTGTGGCACAGTGCAGCGGCGGGATGCATCTGGCCCTCGGACCGTAGTTTGGAGACCACTGTCCTATACGAACATGTTCATGGAGGTTGAAATAACCGGAGATATATCGGTAATTACGGTTAAGAAGGTATGATGTAGAAGATAGCAGGTCTTGAGGACCATTCTAACCATCTATGGATATACCGGCATTTAGGGTTAAAGTTTGATGACGAAGATAGCATGTCTCGAAGACCATTCTAGCCGTCTAAATACCGGTATTGACTGTTACGGTTTGATGACGAAGATAGCATGTCTTGAAGACCATTCTAGCCGTCTAAATACCGGTATTGACTGTAACGGTTTGATGACGAAGATAACATGTCTTGTGGACCATTCTAGAGGTCAAGATACCAGTATGTACGGTTAAAGTTTGATTACGAAGATAGCATGTCTTGAAGACCATTCTAGCAGTCAAGATACCGGTATTTACGGTTAAGGCCTAATGTCGGAAGATAGCATGTCTTGAGGACCACTCTAGCGGTCAAGATATCTGCATTTACGGTTAATGCTTGATGCCAAAGATAGCATGTCTTGAGGACTATTCTAGCATTCTCGATACCAGTATTTACGGTTAAGGTTTGATGGCGAAGATAACATGTCTTAAAGCCTGTTCTAGGTGTCTAGATACCTGAATTTACGGTTAAGGTTTGATGTCGAAGATAGCAGGTTTTGATAAACATTCTAGCCATCTAGATGCCGGTATTTACGGTTAAGGTTTAATGTCGAAGATAGCAGGTCTTGAGGACTCTTCTATCCGTCTAGATACCGGTATTTACGGTTAATTTTGATTACGAAGATAGCCAGTCGCGAGCACCATTCTAACCGTCTAGATACCAGCATTTACGGTTAAGGTTTGGGGACCACTCTAGCCTTGTAGATGCTGGTATTTACGGTTAATGTTTGATATCGAAGATAGCATGCCTTGGGGACTATTCTAGCCGTCTAGATACCGGTATTGACGGTTAAGATTTGATGACAAGGATAGTATGTCTTGAGGACCATTCTAGTGGTCAAGATATCGGTATTTACGGTTAAGGCTTGATGTCGAAAATAGCATGTCTAGAAAACTATTCTAGCCATCTAGATACCGTTATTTACGGTTAAGGCTTGATGTTAAAGGTAACATGTTTTAAGGACCATTCTAGCCATCTAGATACCGGTATTTACGGTTAAGGTTGGATGACGAAGATAGCAGATCTTGAGGACCATTCTAGCCGTCTAGATACCGGTATTTACGGTTATGGTTTGATCTATAAGATAGAAAGTCTTGAAGACCATTCCTTTTAGCTATCCCCTTCCTTTTATTCCTTCCTTTTTAAGTTTAATCGTTTGTTCTACCATTTTTTTTCCTCGGTGAACCAGGATGTGCGGAGTTCGAGGCAATGCAGATGGGAAACACCAACCAGGGCGTAACACTCAAAAAGTGTTTAGAGAAGTAGTGAAGTTAGAGAAGATGGAAAACATATAGTCACAGACCATCCTGTAATCATTGGGGCCGGGAGGAAAACTAGGACCGGTCGACACACAATCCTCTAGATATTATCTGCATCAAGGTTTTCCATAATACATCTAAAGTCCCTTTTGAGGGCGTAGAAGGATAAATAAAAGAAAGATGAGAGGGGAGGGGTAGTAGAAGGAGAGCGAAGTGGTAATAATAACACCACCTCAACCAGAATCAAGTGGGAGGAGTGAACCACCTCAAACCTTCCGGCCTCGACCCGGGGATGAATAGACGAGCGCTGGTCGGCGACGAGCATGAGAAATTAGCCTCCGGCCAAGAAAATAAGTGACAAAAAGACTGGAAAGAAAGTGGCTACAAAAAGGGGGAAATGAAAATGTCTAGAAAAAATAAAGAACAGGTAATCTCAATCTAGTTTGAGACTTCTGGGGTCGCTGTAACCGGGCGGTGGGAGGGGGGTCCTCCAGGTGTCGACAATGGTCACCTCCTCTATGGTTCATTCCCAGTAGGACGAGGTCCTATTGGCTGTAGGATCTTGTTCATTCGTAGTTCAACATTGAGGAGACGCCGGAGAAGAGGAGGAAGATGGGAAAAGGGGGAATGGGGGTGGTCTGTGTTGTAGCATCTTAGCCACCCATGGTTCTTCTTTGCACAGATGGAGGTGTTGTGTGTTTGTTAAATCTCGTCACAGTTCATCTCCAATGCTGACGAATCATCCTGCCAACCGGGGTTCGCGTCAGAGTCCATCTCCGGTGCTGACGAATCTTCCTGCCAACCGGGGTTCACGTCAGAGTTTATCTCCGATGCTGACGAATCTTCCTGCCAACCGGAGTTCGCGTCAGAGTTCATCTCCAGTGCTGATGAATCTTCCTGCTAACCGGGTTTCGCGTCAGAGTTCATCTCCGGTGCTGACGAATCTTCCTGCCAACCGGGGTTCGCGTCAGAGTTTATCTCCGATGCTGACGAATCTCCCTGCCAACCGGGGTTCGCGTCAGAGTTCATCTCCAGTGCTGACGAATCTTCCTGCAAACTGGGGTTCGCGTCAGAGTTCATCTCCGGTGCTGACGAATCATCCTGCCAACCGGGGTTCGCGTCAGAGTCCATCTCCGGTGCTGACGATTCTTCCTGCTACCCGGAGTTCGCGTCAGAGTTCACCTCCGTTGCTGACGCATCTTCCTGCCAACCGGAGTTCACGTAAGAGTTCATCTTCGGTGTTGTCGAATCTTCCTACCAACCGGGGTTCGCGTCAGATTTCATCTCCGGTGTTGACGAATCTTCCTTCCAACCAGGGTTCGCATCAGAGTTCATATTTGCTGCTGACAAATCTTCCTGCTAACTGGGGTTCACGTCATAGTTCATCTCTGGTGGTTTCGAATCTTCCTACCAACCGGAGTTCGCATCAGAGTTCATCTCCAGTGCTGACGAATCTTCCTGCCAACCGGGGTTTGCGCCATAGTTCATCTCCGGTGCTGACGAATCTTCCTGCCAACCGGGGTTCGCGTCAGAGTTCATCTCCGGTGGTGACGAATCTTCCTGCCAACCGAGATTCACGTAATAGTTCACCTCCGGTGCTAATGAATCTTCCTGATAACCGGGCTTTGAGTCAGAGTCCATCTCCGGTGCTGACGAATCTTCCTGCCAGATGGGATTCGCGTCAGAGTTCATCCCTGATGCTGACGAATCTTCCTGCCAACCGGGGTTCGCGTCAGAGTTCATCTCCGCTGCCGATGATTTTCCCTGCCAACCGGAGTTTGCGTCAGAGCTGATCTCCGGTGAGGACGAATCTCCTGCCAACCGGGGTTCGCGTCATAGTTCATCTCCGGTGCTGATGAATCTTCATGCTAACCAGGGTTCGCCTCAGAGTTCATCTCCGGTGCTGACGAATCTTCCTGTCAACTGGGGTTCGCGCCAGAGTACATCTCCGGTGCTGACGAATGTTCCTGCTACCCGGAGTTCGTGTCAGAGTTCATCTCCGGTGCTGACGAATCTTCCTGCCAACCGGGGTTCGCGTCAGAGTTCATCTCCGCTGCTGATGAATCTCCCCGCGACCGGAGTTCGCGTCAGAGCTCACCTCCGGTGCTGACGAATCTCCTGCCAACCGGGGTTCGCGTCATAGTTCATCTCCGGTGCTGATTAATCTTCCTGCTAACCGGGGATCGCTTCAGAGTTCATCTCCGGTGCTGACGAATCTTCCTGCCAACCGGGGTTCGCGTCAGAGTCCATCTCCGGTGCTGACGAATCTCCCTGCTACCCGGAGTTCGCGTCAGAGTTCATCTCCGGTGCTGACAAATCTTCCTGCCAACCTGGGTTCGCGTAAGAGTTCATCTCCGGTGCTGATGAATCTTCCTGCCAACCAGAGTTCACGCCATAGTTCATCTCCGGTGCTGACGAATCTTCCTGCCAACCAGGGTTCGCGTCATATTTCATCTCCATTGCTGACGAATCTTCCTGCCAACCGGAGTTCGCGTCCGAGTTCATTTCCTGTGCTGATGAATCTTCCTGCTAATCGGAGTTCGCGTCATAGTTCATCTCCGGTGCTTACGAATCTGTAAGTCTTCCCTCGGATTACTCCGCAAGTTTTCACGTGTTCGATCCCATTTTGATCGACGAAGCCTTGGGACTGCTATTCATGCCTTCGCCACCTCACGCTTAGACTACTGCAAGTGTCTTCTAGTGAATCTCCCTTCTTCGTCACATCGTCCCCTACAATTAGTTCAAAACTATGCTGCCCGGCTCCTCCTTCGCCCCCCTTGGTTCTCTCCTTCGATGCCTCTGTTACAGGAGCTACACTGGTTACCTATTCGCTTCCTTTACCGACTATTAAATTCCTCTCATCACCTACACGGCTCTAAACCTCGAGGCTCCACCTTATCTCTCGTCTGCCTTCTCCTGTCGTCAAACACCTCGGGCACTCCGGTTTAACCTCGCTTCCATCCTGAACACTCCTCGTTCTCTCATCTGCTCGATGGGTAACCATTACTTCTCAGTTTGTGCTCTTAGACTCTGGAATACTCTTCCTGCCGAAGTCCGACCCTATTCCTCCTTTGCTACTTTTAAACGTCTCCTGAAGACTCATCTCTTCAGAATTGCTTTCTTTCCCCTGTAAACTTCTCTATACTCGCTACACAACCTGCGCTCTGGGGCGGCTATTATTATTATTATACCTATTATTATTATTTATCCAAATTTGCTTAACTTTTACCATAGGTAATTTATGCCTGTAGGTTATCGTACAATAAATTTGGAAACCTTTATTTTCTCTGGCAAAAGTTATGGTAGATGTTGTGGTAGAAATAGAGGCGCTCTGATCTTTTTGGAGGGTAATGTACCCCGCTGCTAACATTCGAGACTTGCTAATTGAGAAAATCTCTTCCTGTAGTGTGGAGTTGAAATACTTTGAATATTTCGTTCCCACATTTCACTATAGAGTGACCAGGCAATGGCTTCACCACGGGGGGAGCTTGCACTTCGCTACTAAGATTAAAATTTAAAATCCTTAAAAAAAAGCAGCCATGGTTAAATAATTTTATAAAGGAACTCTAAAATAAATTTCCCCCCTTTCAAAATATCACTTTGCTAAATCATAGTTATAGATAAAATAAAAAAGCAGCCTTACTTAAATTTCAATAAATTTTCTGAACTTCACCAATTTTAATTCATTTTCTTTTAAAACATTATAAAGTATTAGATAATCATATTTATTTTTTATGAACTAAACTATTTTGTTTTTTCAAACTCTAAAGAAATTCTTAGAAGCTACTTTGATCAAAATTTAAAATATACATAAGTCATAACCAAACTAAGATGAAAGTATTATTGAATACTGCAAAAAATCCCCTTCTTAAATTATATAGTTAGTGATGATGATTGTCGAGGAATAGGCCGAGATGTGATTGGAGTTTCCCCCGACTCTAATATATATATATATATATATATATATATATATATATATATATATATATATATATATATATATATATATATCCTATTATCCCGAATGCGGAGGAGTCGTCGTACTACTCCTTATAATTCGTTCGGCCCGTGTCCTGAATGGGTTGGCTACGGTTAGAGGTTGGCTACATAGGGATTGGAATGAACTTTGCCAGCAAGCGACCCAAAGGAAGTTAGATACACCTCATTATGAAAATACAGTTTTAATAAACACTAAACAAGAATATATATATATATATATATATATATATATATATATATATATATATATATATATATATATATATATATATATATATATATATATATATACAAATAATGTGCTTTGAGAGATAAATTAATAAGTAAATCTCGGATATCTCACTTGGCTTGAAAATTACTATTAACCATACAAATCCCTATACACTTGTAATGCTGGTAAGCTTCGCGGTGAAGTGTCGGGGAATGTGAAAGGCAAGGGTTACCTTGCAACCTGATGTTTGGGTGGCGCTGGTGAGTGAAGGTGGTGAGGTAAGGGGTGGAGACGATGAGGTAGGTTCTCCAGGACCGACTTGATCCCACAATTCTGTCACTATTCTGCTGGAAGAAGGCGGTGACGGGAGCTTCTTGTTACAGAGGGCCCCGCGCTCGTGAACTCCGAGGAATCTTGGGTGCCTCTGTGAGGAGGAAGGGGAGTGACCTATCGTTGGGTAGGGTCACGGAGAAAAGCCGAGATGTAGTTTTCTCGCTTAGGGAACCAGAGTGAGGCTGTTTGTAGCTTCGTCTCTTACACATGAGTACGAGCTTGGGTCCGCACTGTCTTGCAGATCAACGTGGTAAGGAGCCTCCCTAACTGGGACCGATCTCCTCTCTGAAGACTTGATGCTTCGACGAATTACCACTACACCAATAGATGGCAATTCCTGCCCCGCCAGACGCTGTGCAAGCTCTACTACTGAGGGCTAAAAGAATTCGTCTTTTATACTCGAAACTCGGGAGAGGTTCTCAGAGCGCCGGGAGTAGATTAGAAGTCAAGCTACTCCATTTCATCCTTTATAAACTTCCTGCAACTATCGGAAGCGAAGATAGGCTCCTATTTATCGATAAACAGTCCAGGAAGGAACTCGGTGGTAAGCTGAAATGGCGGCGGTTTCTTCCGGCTGAAGACCACTAGATATTGGGCCAGAAGGGAAAGGGTTGATAAGCGGCCCACCCGGAAGGGAGGTGGGCAAAACTTGGGAGCATTATGCTATTCTCCTACAATGATGATGATGATGATTTTTTTAGTAAGTAGTAAATACATGGAGTGACCTAGCACTACTGGTAGTTTTGAGTAGTTCACTGGTTTGATTTAAAAGTAGAAAGGACAAGTGTTTGGGGTGAGGTTAGTATGACTTAGATAAATTCGACTCAATCATCTGGATTGGATGAAAAATTACCTACATTATATTGTTCAGGGTTAAATGAAGGTCTTGTTTCGATTTTCTACTTCATACGACACAGATTCCTACAGTTCAGAAGAGAGGGTGATTGCAAGCGTATCAATACATGATCGTGTCCATTCTGTTTATACACACTTCGATGGGTGACAGTGTCAATGAAAGAGGATACACCAAAACCCTGTGTTTAATATTATATTGCTCCTTTTTTTCTTCTTTTTTTACCATGCCTGCATTCCCACCCTTTTTTTCTGCTTATCCCCCTCACATTATTTTCCTCATCTATCCTTTTACACACCTGCAAGTTGATGGTATGTGTGGCTGACATCTGATGTTTGAACGCCCTCATGGTCACAATGCCTGCAGGAAGATCTGCGGCTTTTTCCCCACATTTTCACTATCTTAACGGAGGTCTCATTCTAAGTGCCTGGTAATCGCTTTTAATATTGTTCTTATTACTTTTCGGTTGGGGGTGACAAGACTTTTGGACCACCTTGTACACTCGCTCCTAATACCACAATATTTTGCCATAGTTCAGGTACCGTTTATTGCAGGGTAAAGAAATGTGGAAGCCTTGGTACGAATGGATTCTTAGACATACTCACAAAATCTCAACAATTTTGATAGACAAATAAGGGCGCAATAATACTTTTTAACAAAAATTCACAAACTCAAAGTATTCATAAAATATCTTTTTCATTTTAGGTGTTTAATTTATGATTTAAATTACCACAGCCTTAAGTAGTCTCCTCTCGTATGCCATGTAGATAAAGCATTGGCGTTCCACTCCTGGGTGCCGGGTTTGATTCCCGGTGAGAGAGACAGAAAATATATGTCTACGTAAGGAGCTAGCCGCCTATTGATGAATAGGATAACTCGTACATAGATGTAACTCCCTTCAAACGTGTAGTCGAAGGGGTATTTACATCCACACCGCCCTGACGTAGAATTCACACGCATACCCTTGGGGCACGAAGGGTTTTCTGATCACTGGTTGGTGCCAAAACGCAGTACTCCCGTAGACCTCCACCCCCAAAAGAGCCACCACCTAGTGGCTTGCCAGCGATTGTTATTCTATTCTTTATGCTAATTTCAATGCTTAGTCTGAGCTTCTCGTCCACGATTGAAAAGGTAACTTAATTAAATAATTAATGAGCTACTCGGAGTATACACATATATATTTACACCACCCTTCCTAATTTTCACAATTCTGCTTACGAACTTCCCTCCTAATATTGCTAGTGGATATGCTCTCGTTTGTTATTGCTTCTTAGTTTCAAGTAAATAATATGCAATAATATAAATCTTGATTCCTAG
This sequence comes from Ceratothoa steindachneri, assembly GCA_963969495.1. Lineage (NCBI taxonomy): Eukaryota > Metazoa > Arthropoda > Malacostraca > Isopoda > Cymothoidae > Ceratothoa > Ceratothoa steindachneri. The sequence continues at coordinate 123,750,985 of OZ018326.1, forward strand.
CCACTATTTTTCCGTTTATTTCATTAGTTTTTCCCGTTTCTCTCTATCCCCCTCTTTTCTGAATGAGAACATACTCCTTGGATTATTCTAGCTTTCCTCTTCGAATATCTCGGGTTTCCATCCCCTCTAACGGCTTTCCCCGTCTCATTTTAGTTATGGCTCGCAATATTCGACTTCCCCCCCCCACTCCCCCGGTGTCGAGAAACGCTCCCCACGCCTGTTTTCTTTGCGCATACAAAATAATGGCGCTAAAGGGAAGGAAATTAATTGCCAGGGAGACGCTCCGATTCCATAGTAACCACGGTGTGTGGCCAAATTTCCACAAAGAGGCAATATAAATGAGACCTAAAAATCTATCCCTGAGCCTGTTTATCTTCGAGGTCCGCAATGGGGCCCCTAATCCCCAGACACAATTAAGCGACAGCTGGAAGTCCCGCGCCACTTGCACAATCGATGGTATAATCTCGTTTGGCACGAGGGTTTTCCGGGGCAGCTGCTGGGTAAGTGCTCCCGTGTGATCTCGTAGTCCAGTGGTCGAAATTTCGGACCCGTCGTCATTCGGTCGAAGCTCGATTTCCCATGTTGACGCGTTACACGCAATCGGAGGCTGCAAAGAGGCAGCGAGTTCTCTCGAGGCTTTTAGAGGCCTTGGATTACCGGAATGACCTGTCCAAAGCAGTTCTTTGGATTTTGTTCTCTCCTGTTTTTGTTTTTTTGAGTATTATGTTTTTCTTATTCCTGATTAGATTAATTTATTTTTTTTATTAATTGCAAAAAAGTTAGGATCAAGTAAAGATACACACTCCCAAGTTCGACTAAGCAAAGATAATCGATAATTGTTGGTCTGGTAGTTTATTCGAGGTAGTTTTTTATTGTTATTTTGGTGTCTTTGGGTAATTTTTGTATTTTGTATTGATTATTTTTATTACTTTTTCAGTTATTTGGGGTGTTTAGGAAGTTAATTTAAGTAGATTATATGGGTGGTTTGTATTTTTTACCCAACTCATCATCAACTTAACCTAGTAAAGAAAGATTAGGACTCAAAATTACCACTAACTAAGATAAGCACCCCCTCCCCCCAATAATTCTGTAGGAAATATCCAAAACGGGAGATTTGTGAAAGGGGTTTAAAAAAAAGTTGGTAAAGAAGATTAGTAAAGTTAAAAAGGGTAAAATTTGTGAAGAGTACTTGCTTTAGTGGGTCACTGGAGGTACTAGGAAGGACATGGAGCTCAGAACCTACACTGGTTTCGCAAATATATTTACCATCCCCCTCCCAATTAGCATAACCCACAAGAGCTGGGACTACAGCTTTAATCGTTCATATTCTTTAATTCATCGGTATCTTTTTAATTCGCCCATTCTCTTTTATGACTACTAAATCGCTTTCCCCCGTCTTATTGGCATTGGTAAGAAATCAACTGAAAATTGTGGACTATTTGTCAGAGAAAAGATTCTCCCCGGCACAAAGAACTGAGGAGTCGTTCGAGGATAGAGGCGGGAGAGCTATTTGGCTCTGGCAAATGACTTCTGTTCCTCCCTGGTTGGCTATTATAACGAGAGGAGAGAGAGAGGGGCGTATGGAAGCGACCGCAGTGTTCAACTGAGCGAGACACTCAACGGCTGCCTTGAAGATATGTACATAGCATTTTCAATGCTCTGGCCATGAGAATTATTTAGTTTTTATTTATCTAAAAAGGATAAAACCAGTGGGTGGAGGCTCAAACTGGTTGTAGTTACAGATAGGATCCACTTTTGTAGGAAAAATAAAGAATGAACTTTTGCAGATGGGCAAAATGATATTGTGTGATGAAGCGCCCTTCCTCATGTTTGGAGCTTCTGGAAGATCCCTCGTCAGGGAAAGAAAAGAGGGGGCTTCCATGAGTGGTGTCGTGCCCACGGTGAAGCATCCGTATACTCGCCAAGTCTGGGGCTGCTTCTCATCTAAGGGAACTGGAATAATATTGTCCAAGAAAACTGCCAGGAACTCAAAAAGGTACCTTTTTCCAACAGTTTAGGACTAATTTGGGGATGATGACTGTAATTTTCAGCATGATGGCGCTCCTTATCACAAAGAAAAAAGCAATAACAAAGTTCTTGGCTGAAAATAGCATCGAACATTTTGGATCTTGACTCGAGAATTTGCCAGATTTGGACCCAATAGAGATTTTGTGAGCAATAATCAAACTAGCGATTGATAAACAGAAGCCACACAATTATCAGTAGTTCCGGGTACTTATTGGACAAAAATGAAGCAATATCATTCATCATCACAAATATGGTCTCCAGCATGTCAAAATGAACTGAATAAGGCCTGTAAAACAAGGGCTATCATTGTAAATAATTACTGCGCTCATCAATTGACTGAATTTATTAATAAAATGGGTTTGGGCTATATTTTATTTATATTTCACCTTCCAATTATGATACAAACATACTAAAACAGACTGCAACGTATGATTAGTTCTATTAATTTTCGTATATGAAAAAATATAGTCGTCTCAAAACTTTTAGCCATGACTCCGACCATGGGTCGCTACAACCATGACAATCACTGTAAAGTCGAACTGAGTCGGTACTCCGACAATGCACCTTGCCATTCCTAATGTAACTTAACTTTTTTGTGGTGAGAAAGGAACAGAAAGCAGGGTTGGCAAATCAAAAAACCCAGCCCTAAAAAACCCTGAGTTTTATTACTGGGGTTTTGGGGGCTTTTGCAAATGAAATTTGAAAAAACCCAGGTGGTTTTTTTTTCAAAATTTCACTTTTTTTTCAAGAAATGAACGCTACTTATCATTATTTTATTCAAAATTCATATTTATGTTTATTTATAATTTAAACAAATATGTATCAAATTAAGGTTATTTCTCTGATACTGACTCATAATAATTCATCTTTCCTTCTACAGGTTATGGCAATCATGGGTACCCACAATTCTCGATCAGTGATCTGTTACTGCGATCTTTTCTTACTATAATATAATTATTGAACTAATTAATTATTAATATTATATAAAAATAGAGATAGCTATTCTTTTTCTATGTTTTTATAATGCTTGTAGCATTTGTTTTTTGAAAAAAACCGGGTTTTATTGGGCTTTTACAAAATTTGGGCGGTTTTGCCAACCCTGACAGAAAGTGTTGTCTAGTGGTAGGCAACTTCTTCTTCCCGGTCGTCAGCTTATTAGTCCGTCTTTATACGTGGTAGGCAACAACCACCCAAAGATACGTAAGGAAAATACCTTTATCTCAAAACATAATGTTGGTAGCTACTCCTGAACACTCCTTGTTCTGTCCTCTGTTCGATGGGAGACCGTTCTTTCTCAGTTTGTGCTCCTAGACTCTGGAATGCTCTTCCTGCCGAAGTCCGATCCTCTTCCTCCCTTGCTACTTTTAAACGTCTCCTGAAGACTCATCTCTTCAGAATTGCCTTCTCTTCCCTATAAACTTTCTATACACTCGCTACACAGCCTGCGCTCTGGGAGGGCTAACAGACCTGAAAGGCGCATTATAAATCCCTATTATTATTATTATTACTCTTAATAGGAGCCATTCCGCGGTGGCTCATATAATCCATTAAATGGCGCAATGTAATGGCAGGTAGCTAAAAATGGGATTATTGTTACTTCTTTCTTGTGAGGATTTTTTACATTCGTTATGGCAGGTAAATAACCATAGAAAGGAGCACGGGAAGACCCACACAAGCGGTTGTCAGGTAGAGTATAAGCTACCATGTTGTAGTTGCGATCTAGAGAATTAGGTGCCATCCAGACCCCAAAATCCATTGGGGGATTTGCGGCTATATCCCCACACATTTTCAGTTATTCTACATATCTTCACCACTTTCTTCACATATTCCTCCTTACAATCTATATATATATATATATATATATATATATATATATATACGGGAGATGCCATCGTTGGTTTTCGCTTCTTCGTTTTGACTAGCAGCAAATAACGTGCGAAGTAAAAAGGTGAAGAAGTATATAAGGTAGAGTACTGAGTGTAAGGGACTGAAAGGACTCAATGGCGAGTTATGGTATATGAAAGTGAAAACCACTGTATAGGAGCCAAAAGTTTAATTTACGAGACTAGTTTCAGTATGTAGTTACTCATACCCTCTTCAGTCGTATACTGACAAAGCAAATGTTACAAAAGTCTTTAAATAGCGTACAGATCAGAAAAAAAACAAAAAGAAAAAACACAAAGAAACACAAAATGGGGAAAAAGGTTATTAATCAGGGGGTGCGAGTCTAAGATTATTGACTAAGCTGTTCACGATGAGGTTACTGGAATGGAGGCTGCATTTCAATTGCCCATCTGACAAATTAAAATTGGGAATTTCTCTTATTAATATAGATTCTACTCTTTTTCTTTTACGGAAATCTTTACAATTACATATGAGTTGTGCCTTTGAATAGTCAATTTATGATTGAAATTGCTGATATGATTAAAAATACGCATTGAAGAAATGGATGAGCAATTAACAAAACAATTGAGTTCATTTGAAAAGACGATGGAATAGGCCTCCTGGAGATACCACATAAAAAAAACGCGCCTATTACAGTTACCTCTCGGGTGGTGTGGAAAAACTGCAAAACGTCAAACTTTGTAAGCTTTGTGGCACTACTACAACTCGTTCAATTGAGCTAAAACTTTGTTAAAATTGGTTTTATGGGAAGCCTCACAATTTTCATGGGTGAGACTAAGAAGTTCTTAAGTATAAAAAATCGCCTCTATAAATTCCGGCCAATCTTATATATATATATATATATATATATATATATATATGAATGCAATGTCCCACAGGAAAAAATGAAAAGGTGTTTCCAAGTACTTTCGAACTTTATTAAGTTCCGTATCAAGGATAACTACAAGAAATAATATTATATTAGAGGTATATATACGAAAGAAAAGTACCCTTACGTGATACTTTGTGAGTTTTTCATTTCATATATATATATATATATATATATATATATATATATATATATATATATATATATATATATATATATATATATATATATATATTGCAGCTGAGCTTTCGGTCATGTTTCACCATTCTCTGAGCGAATTTTTTTGACACTGTTTAAACATTTCCAAATCGTATATGTATATGCTAACTTTACGAAGGATTAACGTTAGCATATAAATGTACGATTTTGAAAAAGAGAAAGAGAAATAACAGCAAAGGAAAAAAATAAATATCTTCGGCGGGAGTGAGCCTGTGTCTTCCGATTGCGGTCAGTTGGTCTACCACTAAGATACCAGAAAAAGCCAATCAAATATACTCAAAGCGTTACCCTACCAATGTAGCTTGCTGCCTTCAATGTAGGTCTTTACTCTAGTTTTTCTTGGTCTTCCACTGTTCTTTTCTCTTGCCTTAAAAATCCCTTTCTTGTCTCGTGTGCTCATTCATACCCAATTTCTTTCTTTTTTTTTACTCTATAGATATATAGTCTGCAATACACGGTTCCTGCAGCTTTCTTTTTGCCTTCAAAAGGTTTTTGAAAGGCGAAGAGTAAATATAGCGAAAGCCCTCCGGTGGTTGTTACCACTCGCAGAACTTGTATTTGACATTTCTTTGTATGTGGCATATATAGTGAGTCTCTAGTTTGTGAGTGAGTTGAAATCTGGTATAATAATCTCTCCAAAGTACGTTAATTAAATGAAATATGCTGGTGAGGAGTCGAATCGGGATCTTCTGATTACCGGTCAGTTGATCTACCACTAAACTACCAGAGACCGCAAATCAAATTTACCCAAAGCATCACCTTATCAAACACAAAATCTCCCCAGGATCAAGAAATTTGTTCTGAAAGTGAATAACTATTATCTATGTTATATTGATTACGACTAAGAGAAGTAAAGGGACTAGGAATTTGGCTTAGTTGTAATAGGCCATTGGATATGCAGCAAGATTGCGAAAAGAGCTCCTTCCGAGGGCTTGATGAAGAGCTAGTTAGCCATAACATTGCCTTCTTAACCGCATATATATATATATATATATATATATATATATATATATATCCATGTACACAATAGTTGCACGCACTCATGGGCACGTTCTTTCCCACACTCACGTGTTCTGACAGGAACGACCATTGATCTCGCCTTGGTCACGTTATCTTCATTTGGGAATTTGGGACACAACAAATTCCATTCCCACAGAAGTCCTTTAACCATTTTCTCCCATTTGCTTATTGACGCTAGTCTGATACAATGATATTCTGTTTTGCTATCGTTTTCTTACTATAAATTCCCTTTTCACCATCTATCTATAAAATTCCTTTGAGAGATACTCTCTGCTCTCTTTCTCTCTCGACACCATCAACAAACATTCATTCCACATAAAGCTCTTCCCAGAAACTCCATTGGTAACGCCACTTTCTCTACACATATTAAATAATCACACATTATTCACAAAGACACATTCTCACCATTCTCATTATTCACATTATCCACAGAGTCGATCAAATCATTCGTCTTCGTCGTTGTGATCCATTCACCTCGGTGGATAGGACCCACAAGCTCCAGTCATTTATCTTATTAAATCTCAAGTTTACAATAAAGTTATTTTTCACCAAGTTGTTTTAAAAAATCCAAATACGAACTTATTTGGTGGACACCCTCAAGAACAAACTCGAATCCTTCATGTAGCAGAGAAGGAATATTTGTTACAACTTGGAACTGGTGATCCCCGCCACAATCAATCAACCCCTTCTCTCCCTATAAACCATCACACCACAGTATGTAGGTGTGTTTGTGCCACTGACGTGATAACAGTTACACATCTACGCACAAGATCGGTGCAGCTTGAGCTGTCGTAAGATGGATGTGCTGCTATGAGACGAGTGAATTACTCTGTTGATTATGAAGATTGTCTTGACTTCTTTCGTGTTGTGTAATTTTGTATTTATTTTAGCATTGCTATATGCAGTTTATCTTTCATTGGAATATTTACCCACCTACGATACCTATACTATAGTACAACATTTTCTTTTATATTTTCAGAGAGTTTCGGCTACCAGCAGAACTTATCTGCTCTCATCAGACTCATTCTGCTATGTAACTGCAACTATTACATCGGCCCCAGGCAGATCAAACATGACACTGCACCTGAATTTCAATGATTAAGTGCATATGGTGATTATTTTGGCATGTCTGCGAGTTACGGAGGAAAACCCTGGGCACCTCTTGTAGGCTACAGAAGTTGCCAATCAACCTTTAGATAGTGGTTACGTGGTAACCGGAAGCGTATGCAATTCGCAACTACTTTCAGTTGATGAGAACATAGCACCCCTATGTTTACTCTTATTTGCGATTTGTCAACAGATATTATTACAAGAAAGATAAAGATAGAAGAACAACTGTTGTGTATCCGCTGAGCATTCCATCACGCATTACTCCCGTGCTACACTGAAGATTTATTTACCAATCCACACTCCTCCTTCTTTAAGCGGGATTTCAGATGCTGAAGATAACAATGCTATTTCATTTCATGTACCAGACTCAAGGAAATCCCCCCCCCCCATGAACTAGAAGACTTACTCAAGTATTTCAGCCTTACCGAGTTAAAAGTAGAGGCTTAGACATCTCTTCTCAATGAGAGGAATATTCTAGCTCCTAGTTGCAAGACTTATATATACAGGCAAAGACATCTAACTTTCACTTCTTTCTTCCTAGTTTTGTAGCGCAATACGGTGTGTTACTCTGATGTTACTACTCTTTTTGGCGAAGAAGACTTTAAGTATGACCCTTTTAAATGGTTTTGTTTATTGAAAGCTCAACAATAAATCTTAAGGCTGTATTGCTTTACAACGGAAACTAGAAGCCATTAATTCCTTTAGGACATTCAGTTTCCATAAAAAAAAGACTATGAATTGTAAAGATTTTGTTAGATTTAATCAATTAATGCAAGTTATAAAGGATAAATTTGGCCTGCATGTGGAGGAGGTTATACAAAATATTCTTATTTCTCTGTATATGGGATAGTAGAGAGGATGACCAACAGATAAGAGAAAATAGCTTATCAAAAGTGAATTAACTCCTGGTATTCACAATGTACGTTTCTTGTTCCAAGAGATAAAACATTGCTGCCATGATTCACATAAAGGTTGGGCTGGTAAAACAGTTTATCAAAGCGTCATGCCATTAAATATGACCGTTTAATGTTCCTAAAATTGCATGAGACCAAAGTCAAATGTGGCATCTCCAATGAGTCACAAATTAGACAGATGTTAGCATCCAAAATTTGAAGACAAAATGTCAACTGTTGAAATAAATGCATGGCAAACACCAGCTAGTAATACAAGGGTTCATAGGCAACAACTAGTATGAGAACAACAAATTTGTTTGTACTAGTATGTTATAGAGAACTTGGCTGCACTTCGCACTTGGACTACTTCAGAGAAATGTTGGGACAAGATCTCTCTCTCTCTCTCTCTCTCTCTCTCTCTCTCTCCTCTCTCTCTCTCTCTCTCTCTCTCTCTCTCTCTCTCTCTCTCTCTCTCTCTCTCTCTATATATATATATATATATATATATATATATATATATATATATATATATATATATATATATATATATAAATATATATATATCCATGGTTAACGGTGATATTCAAGCTATCGAGAAGAGATATCAGTGGGGCTGTAATGAAGCTATGATGAGCAACCAGGTGTGGAGTTGATTCGAGATAACACTAGGGCACAAAAAATAAAATCCGGTTCAAGTATTCACTTATAGCGTTAAATATTGCTCAATTGTTAGCAATTATAGAAAAAAAATTCGTTGTTTTCTGATGTTGTATTTTTTCATTATAATTTTTCTTCGTATTTCACTAATTTTTTTCGAAAATGTAGAGTGTATAAGCATTTCATCCTTTGATTTTTTTTGTACTAAATTTCTTGAGATTATTAAAAATATAGTCTTTATTTATGATAAAACTATTGATGCTAGATAAAAATAATGTCATTTGGGGAGGGGAGGGGGGGGGCGGAGAATCAGCAGACTAATAGATATAACAAAATTTCACTTCTTTCTTGTTCCTGGTTTAAAAGTGTCATTTCCCAGTTGTTTTTAACTAAAATAAATGAAAAAGTTTATTTAGATAAATAAAAAGCTGTAAGCTTTATTTTTTTTTTTTAAACATGGAAGAAAATTGTAAATCTCCAGATGCATTCTATTATATATGCGAACAATTCATCAAAAGAAGAGCAACAAGGATCTATGAGAAAGTGTGAAGCTTACAAGGCATACATACTTTGGATTGTTTGCAAAATAATATTTGCTTTAAGGAAACCTTCCAAAACATTCTAAATTTAATGTGAAATTTCGAGAATTTTATGAAGTTTCAAAAATGTTTCATAACTTGCCAGAACATACCCATGGAAACTTCTGGAATATTCTAGATTATTACTTCAGAAATAATGATACAGGGATTCACAGATCTGCTGTCATTTCAGCTCTAGCTACCATAGTGAACACATCAGAAGAAAAATAATATCAAGAGGCTCCAATTATTCTCCAGGTGCATTCTATTATATCAGCGAAAAGTTCACCAAAAGAAGAGCCAAAAGGATCTATGAGAAAGTGTGAAGCTTACAAAGCATACATACTTTACATGCCAATTGGAGACCAAGACACACTCTGGAGACCACATTTTTCTTGTGAACACTTCAAGTAAACTTTGAAAGATAATAAAATTGTTTGTTTTAAAGAGTAAAATATTAAATGTCACAAGTATTTAAGCTGTTATGTTTGTTTGTAAGCCAAAAGAGTAATAAAGTATACCGAGGTTTGCAAAAGTTCTGGTACACTCGGGTTTTTATATTTCGAGAGGTTTATGTGTGTGATAGAAAAAGTTCCGTCAAACAAACTTAAAGTTCTACTTTTTCCAGTACGTGAAATTAAAACGTCTTTTCCATCATTGTGTTGCTGTGTCGAGATGAAAGTGAAAAGAATCGAGATATCTACTCTCGTGCGCGCAGGCCAAAACAAGTTCGATATCGCCAAGCGGCTCATCATCAGCCGACCGTCCACAGAGCCACGGAAAGTCTCAAGAACTGGAAAGACCTAAAAAATCGATATCGTTCAAGCAAACCTCAAGTTATTAACCGTTTGGATATGAGAAAAGCCTTCGAAAGTGCTTCAAAGCTCAAAATGACTACGCTAGAGAAAAGACTGGGTATCCACGATGTCCAGGGCAGTCAAGGAGAAGGGCGGCAAGAGCTTGAGGTTGGTGGAAAGGTCTCTAATCACGACCGTATGCGAAAAAAACGTCGGAAGCGCTGCCATCGCCTTCTTAACAACTTGAAAAGTCATGGCAATCAAATTCTCATTTTTTATGATGAAAAAAACTTCACGGTCGATCCGATCATCAACAAGGAGAACGACCGCGTGGTAAAGCTTCGTTTTTGACATCTTCGAGATCCGCTATGTGCTCACGACTAAGCACCCGGCCTCCATAATCATGCTCTGCATCGTGGCTTCGAATGACGGGAATATGTCGCCGGTATGGTTACAGGCTCACTGCGGTCGATTACAGAGACATCTTGGCCATGAAAGTCCTGCCCTGGGTGAGAAAGATCACGAAGAAGGGGGAGTACCTATTTCAGAAGGACGGTGCCCCAACCCACAAGGCCTGGAGTACGTGCTCGCCACCAAGGGTAGCAACATTGATTAATATTACAATTTTTAAACACATATTCATATGTTAAAATATTAAAAACGTGTCGTAACTACATCGAAACTATCATTGTGTCCTTTGTTGCGAGCGTCGTAACGAATGTAACAGGACGTTGGCAATACCCGCTATTTTTTTTTCTTTTTACTTCGTTTCAGGATGGTATAGAGGGGAAGGAAGAGCCAAGAAGTTTGCCATTCCTAGGATTTGGCATGAGCCCATTGACCACTCAGGCAACTGCTACTTATGCATGGTGGACCCTTCACAACGTCCAAGTGGCAAAAATGCACCTGCTATTTCTTATCCCGATCTTCCACCCCTTATTGAACCAGTACAACACAGTGGTGATCTTCCAGTACCTACCGCTCCAGAAAGAATTGGCCTACCTTCTGAACAAAGCAACAATTGAGTAGGTGAAAAGATAAGTGAAGATGTAGGCTGCAGTGTCAGAGATATGACTTTTGAGAGGAATCCATACTATCCAAACCAAAAGAACCTCAATGACCTTGTCATAGATCTTGACTTAACAAAGACAAATGCTGAGCTTTTGATTTCCAAGTTCAAAGAGTGGGATTGGCTGATAAAACTGAGCAAGTGACAAGCCAAATAAAACGTCATAAATATTTCTCAAGATTCTTAACTTCTCAAGCTGACCTCTGCTACTGCAATGGTGTATATGGTCTGGTTGATGCAATTGAAATTACATCTAATCTAGATGAATGGAGGCTCTCTATTGACAGCTCTTCAAGAAGAATTAAAGTTGTACTACTTCTCCGAATTGGAATAAGCCTCCATCCATTCCCTTGGCTCATTCAGTATATCTCAAAGAAGAGTAAAACAGTGTCACGCGCCTGCTACAAGCAGGGTAGAGATAACACCCAACACATTACCACAAGAAGCACTGGCCACGAAGGACTGAGTTCTCTGTTGTAGGGCATAATGTCAAGCATAAACAAATGATATATCCTTAAAAAGTGTTGTTCTCTCCATTGTATTTAAAACTAGGTCTCTTAAAGCAGTTTGTTAGAAGTATTAACAAAGGGTTTGCAGCCTTCAAGTACCTATCTTCAAAATTTATTTCCCAAACTCTCTGAGGCTAAGATAAAAGCTGCTGTCATTGTTGGATCAGAAATCAGGAAGATCATATAGTGTTCAAAATTCCATGAAAAGGTTACTAAAAAGGAAAAAATGAGCTTGGAAGAGTTTTGTTTCGGTATGTCAGGGGTTTTGGGGCAACTACAAGGCTAACAATTATGTGGAACTGGTTGAGAACGTAGTGAAAAACTATGGCCAAATAGTCTGCAGGATGTCCCTGAAGGTGCACATCCTTGATGCCCATCTTGACAAGTTCAAAGAAAATATGGGAGCATAGTCAGAGGAACAAGGAGGGCGCTTCCATCAAGATATACTGAGCATATGTAAATACCAAGTAGTATACAATGAAAATATGATGGAAGACTACATTTGGGGACTTGTACGGGTAAGTGATTTACATTACAAACGGAAATTGAAGAAAACTGCTCACTATAATTTTTTTTGCTTGTTTTTATATATTTTTTTAAGAAGTTTAAATAAAATTGTATAAATTTAACTGGGTTTTGTTAGCCCTACAATGGATAAAAAGCAAATATTTGCCTATTTTTAGTGAAATATTTCATTTTACGAGCCACAAAATCTAAGTTTAAAACAAATAATGGCTATTTTCTATTGTTTCGCCATATAAGGATTTGGAAAATAACAGTGGCCAGGAGCAAAAATTGTGTTACATAGTATGATCGGTGGATTGGATGACGAGGTAGTATCAAGTATCCACTACGTTCCCCAGATTTGAACCCACTTTATTTTTGTATGGAGTCATTTGAAAAATGAAGTAACGAAGAAAAATTAAAAAGAACATTTAGAGAAGCGTGTAGAACTATCCCTACAATATTTTTTTTGGGGGGGAAGTCTGCGAATCAGTGCAACAAAGACCGTATTGATGCATTGAAGTCACTGGTCGAGAATAGAATAACTAAGTGCTTAAAACAATTTAAACTATCTTATATTTCGATGTTGTATATTTTACCTATAAAAAGAAATAAAATATCATCTGTTAGGGGCGGTCGCACGTTATTATCATTATTTTTTTTAAATGGATACATCGTTTTAAGCCTCTGTATATATGTATATTGTAGTGGATAAACACAAAGTGTGATAGACATATGAATAGTCAAACCAATCCCATAATAATCGGCCTCGTTCGGATAACCTTGTTAAGGCAAGAAAATTTAAATCTTTATTTTGGAGTTGTTTTCTCCATTTGTCTGTCTTTCCGATTCTTTTGTGATTTTTATTTATATCATGTTTGTGTATTCCCACTGGATTAATGAATTAAATAGTTAGGTATTGCAGTTACAGAGCTGTCTCGGTAAAGCGTTGGACTTTTAGCGCCAAAGGAACGTGTTCGATCTAGTGAAAGCGGACACAAAATTTCTGTGTACGGAGGGAGCTGGCCGCCTTTTGGTGGACGCTGTAAGCGACGCTCTCACACATTCCATAACCCACATAGCTGTCTTTCCGTCCCTCGTCTTTATAATACTTCCACTCTTACGTCACTGAACCTGCCGAAGAAGATATTTATATAGATACACCCATGACCTAGAACGGGTGGTCCCCGCCCACTAGGTCAAGTCTCGAATGATTCTCTAATCGCTGGTTGGTGTCAAAAAATACTATCCGGCGCTCTACACCCCAGCAACGACCAACAGCTGATGATTGAAAAGGGATTGATAGTGTGACTCTTATGGTAGTTATGCCCTTACTGGTGGGCGCCAGGACGGGATCATAATTAAAAAAGAAAATCTGCCTCAGGGATTTCGACCAACGCCCGATAGCGATCGGGGCCTCGTCTGCAGACGAGCTTCCTCGTTCATCCATTTCTCAGCGACGGTCTGCAGCGCGCAACAATGTACGTAAATAGTTGCATTCAGCCATTTACTCCTTCCGAAACTAGAGACCTTCACGCATACACCACCTTTAACGATTGAGTGAAATATATACAGCGTTGTTGAGCCATATACACGGCCTATTACCTGTTATAGGAGTGACTCGAGCGTAAGTAGGCTATTTGAACATACACAAATAACGATGGCACTGAACTCTTCTGAGATTTCTCTCCCGCGGCAATCGCACGATCGAGATGGAACAGATAAAATGTTCGGAAGGAATTCGCACGCGCGGAATTGATTTCGAAATTTATTGACGAATGCACATTTCTGCACTTTGATTTCTTTCTTTATTCATTTATTTATTCCTTTCTTTCTCTCTCTGCGACTTAAATTCGAGGTTAGTTGGTAATCGGTAACCCCATTTGCACAAAGGAGGTATAAATTAATTTTCGCCAAGCTCCCACCTCCCCCGCTTAAAATTGAAAGGTGAGTAAGATATAGGAGAAGTTAGCATAGCTATAACATGCCTCTTCAGAGCATCCATTACTCGGAGCGAGCCTTCGACGAATTTGGTCGAATTGATTTTTTCCAATCAGTCTAAACGGCGCCATTCGAATGCCAGATGGGTGGTTTGAAGTTGACTGACTGATTTGGGGTTCTGCTATGCTGGAAGTGAGAAGTTGGGGGCTAGGGGGGACTAAAGTGACAAGAACGGGAAATAGATTCAACTCTGTGGCAAACCATGGAAGATCAATAAAGACCTATCACATCTCTAATTTAAGAATGGATAGTTCTGCTGAGGCGCATCCTAAGGATGTAAAATTGTATACATTGAACGTCTTTGTTTGGGTAGAGGATGGGAGGACATGAGAGATTTTTTTTTAATTTTAGGAGCCTATCTGGTGACTACAGGATATGAGAGAAAGAAGGATTGTGGACCTCAGTATCTTTTGCTCCTGTTTTTGTTTCTTGCGTATTATTATTATGTTATCAAACTGGTTTTCGATAGTAAAAACTCCCATTAAAATTTTCAGGTGGTAAAAACTCTCCCATTAACAAAATTTCCAGGTGCTAAAAACTCTCCCATTTACAAAGATTCCAGGTGGTAAAATATCTCCTATTAAACTTTCCAGCTGGTAAAAACTCTCCCATTAACAAAAATTTCAGGTGATAAAAATTTTCCCATTAATTTTTCCAGATGGTAAAAACTGTGCCATTAAAAAAAATTCCAGGTGGTAAATTATTATCGCGGGTTCTTTAAATCGACTGGTCTTTTTTCTCTCTTTAGTCAGGATAGTGATCTTGGGTTTGAGGGTGACCTCGGTTGGCCTAATGGAGAGGGGGATGATTTATGATATAATAATCCAAGTGGTACTCAAATAAAGACATTACTTGAGGGACTACGGCTGAGAAAGCCACAACACTCCCATCAGCTTCGTCCTACCTCTCTTCCATAGCTTTCCTTCTGTTCTATAATATCATCTGTTCGCAAAATGTGGATCCTTGTTATACTATTCAGTAGTAAGATTCTATTCATATGATGGTGTGGGTTAATTAAATTCACTGTATCAATCGTTGATGTTCTAATCAAGATTGAAAACTAATAGCTTTGTATCCATCAACTTCCCTCAGTTGTCACTCGTAGGAATTACATGGGCTCCGTGAGTGAACTGCAGGAATACCGCGAAGTAGAGGAGGAGAAAGTAGGGAAACTCTTGGGGAAGACTCGATAAAAGAGTAGGAAATCATCCGGATAAGGCTCAAGGGAACATAGGAAATCTCTTGGGTAAGACTCGAGAGAAGAGGAGGAAATCACCCGTAGAAACCTCGAGGGAAAATTAGAAAAACTCTTGGGGAAGACTCCAGTGAACAGTAAGAAATCATCCAGGGAAGTATATAGAGAAACGTAGGGAATCGCCCAGGGAAGACTAGAGGGTACATTAAAAAAAATATCCTGGGGAAGACTCGAGGCGGAAATCATCCGGGAAAGATTCGAGAGAAAATTAGGAAATCTCTTGGGGGAGACTCAAGAGAAGGGTAGGAAATCACTCTGGGAAGACTCGATGGAACATTATGAAATCTCTTAGAGAAGTCTCGATAGAAGAGTATGAAATCATCCAGGGAAGATTCGAGAGAACATTAGGAGATCTCTTGGGGAAGACTAGAAAGAAGGGTAAAAAATCACCCGAAGAAGACTCGAGGGAACATCAGGAAGTCTCTTGGGGAAGACTCAATAGAAGAGTATGAAATCATCCAGGGAAGATTCGAGAGAACATTAGGAGATCTCTTGGGGAAGCCTCGAGAGAAGGGTAAAAAATCACCTGAAGAAACTCGAGAGAACATTAGGAAATCTCCTGGGGAAGACTCGATAGAAGGGTTTGAAATCATCCAGGAAAGATACGAGAGATCATTAGGAAATCTCTTGGGGAAGACTCGAGAGAAGAGTATGAAATCTTCCAGGAAAGATTCAAGAGAACATTAGGAGATCTCTTCGGAAAGACTCGAGAGAAGCGTAAAAAAATACCCAAAGAAGACCTGAGGGAACATTTGGAAATCTCCTAGGGAAGACTCGATAGAAGAGTATAAAATCACCTAGGGAAGATTCAAGAGAATATTAGGAAATCTCTTGGGGAAGACTCGAAAGAAGGGTAGAAAATCACCCGAAGAAAATTCGAGGTAACATTAGAAAATCTTCTGGGGAAGACTCGAGAGAAGAGTATAAAATCATCCAGGGAAGATTTGAGAGAACATTAGGAGATCTCTTGGGGAAGACTCGAGAGAAGGGTAAAAAATCACCTGAAGGAGACTCGAGGGAACATTAGGAAATCTCCTGGGGAAGACATGAT
Organism: Ceratothoa steindachneri; assembly: GCA_963969495.1. Lineage (NCBI taxonomy): Eukaryota > Metazoa > Arthropoda > Malacostraca > Isopoda > Cymothoidae > Ceratothoa > Ceratothoa steindachneri. The sequence continues at coordinate 123,767,449 of OZ018326.1, forward strand.
AGAAGAGTATAAAATCATCCAGGGAAGATTCGAGAGATCATTAGGAGATTTGGGGGGAAAGACTCGAAAGAAAGGTAGGAAATCACCGGAAGAAGACTCGAGGGAACATTAGGAAATATCCTGGGAAAGTCTTGAGAGAAGAGTATGAAATCATCCAGGGAAGATTCAAAAGAACATTAGGAGATCTCTTGGGGAAGACTCGAGAGAAGGGTAAAAAATCACACAAAGAAGACTCGAGGGAACATGAGGAAATCTCCTGGAGAAGACTCGATAGAAGAGTATGAAATCATCCAGGGAAGATTGGAAAGAAGATTAGATCTCTTGGGAAGACTTAAAGGAGGGTAAAAAATACCCTGGGGAAGACTCGAGGGAACATTGGGAAATCTCCTAGGGAAGACTCGATAGAAGAGTATAAAATCATCCAGGGAAGATTCAAGAGAATATTAGGAAATCTCTTGGGGAAGACTCGAAAGAAGGGTAGGAAATCACCCGAAGAAAATTTTAGGTAACATTAGGAAATCTCCTGGGGAAGACTCGAGAGAAGAGTATAAAATCATCCAGGGAAGATTCGAGAGAACATTAGGAGATCTCTTGGGGAAGACTCGAGAGAAAGGTAAAAAATCACCCGAAGAAGACTCGAGGGAACATCAGGAAGTCTCTTGGGGAAGACTCAATAGAAGAGTATGAAATCATCCAGGGAAGATTCGAGAGAACATTAGGAGATCTCTTGGGGAAGCCTCGAGAGAAGGGTAAAAAATCACCTGAAGAAACTCGAGGGAACATTAGGAAATCTCCTGGGGAAGACTCGATAGAAGGGTTTGAAATCATCCAGGAAAGATACGAGAGATCATTAGGAAATCTCTTGGGGAAGACTCGAGAGAAGAGTATGAAATCTTCCAGGAAAGATTCAAGAGAACATTAGGAGATCTCTTCGGAAAGACTCGAGAGAAGCGTAAAAAAATACCCAAAGAAGACCTGAGGGAACATTTGGAAATCTCCTAGGGAAGACTCGATAGAAGAGTATAAAATCACCTAGGGAAGATTCAAGAGAATATTAGGAAATCTCTTGGGGAAGACTCGAAAGAAGGGTAGAAAATCACCCGAAGAAAATTCGAGGTAACATTAGAAAATCTTCTGGGAAAGACTCGAGAGAAGAGTATAAAATCATCCAGGGAAGATTTGAGAGAACATTAGGAGATCTCTTGGGGAAGACTCGAGAGAAGGGTAAAAAATCACCTGAAGGAGACTCGAGGGAACATTAGGAAATCTCCTGGGGAAGACATGATAGAAGAGTATGAAATCAACCAGGGAAGATTCCAGAGAACATTAGGAAATCTTATTAGGAAAAGACATGATAGAAGAGTATAAAATCATCCAGGGAAGATTCGAGAGATCATTAGGAGATTTTGGGGGAAAGACTCGAAAGAAAGGTAGGAAATCACCGGAAGAAGACTCGAGGGAACATTAGGAAATATCCTGGGAAAGTCTTGAGAGAAGAGTATGAAATCATCCAGGGAAGATTCAAAAGAACATTAGGAGATCTCTTGGGGAAGACTCGAGAGAAGGGTAAAAAATCACACAAAGAAGACTCGAGGGAACATGAGGAAATCTCCTGGAGAAGACTCGATAGAAGAGTATGAAATCATCCAGGGTAGATTGGAAAGAAGATTAGATCTCTTGGGAAGACTTAAAGGAGGGTAAAAAATACCCTGGGGAAGACTCGAGGGAACATTGGGAAATCTCCTAGGGAAGACTCGATAGAAGAGTATAAAATCATCCAGGGAAGATTCAAGAGAATATTAGGAAATCTCTTGGGGAAGACTCGAAAGAAGGGTAGGAAATCATCCGAAGCAAATTTTAGGTAACATTAGGAAATCTCCTGGGAAAGACTCGAGAGAAGAGTATAAAATCATCCAGGGAAGATTCGAGAGAACATTAGGAGATCTCTTGGGGAAGACTCGAGAGAAAGGTAAAAAATCACCCGAAGAAGACTCGAGGAAACATTAGGAAATCTCCTAGGGAAGACTCGATAGAAGGGAAGGCAATCACCCGATGAAGACTCGAAGGAACATTAGGAAATCTCTTGGGGAAGTGAGAGAGAAGGGTATGAAATCATTCAGGGAAGATTCGAGAAAACATTAGGAGATCTCTTGGCGAAAACTCCATAGAAGAGCAAAAAATCAGCCAAAGAAGACTTGAGGGAACATTAGGAGATCTCCAGGGAAAGTCTAGATAAAAGAGTAAGAAATCACACGAAGAAGACTCGAAAGATCATTACGAAATCTCTTGGGGAAGACTCGAGAGAAGAATATGAAATAATCCATGGAAGATTCGAGATAACATTAGGAGATCTCTTGAAGAAGACTCAAGAGAAAGGTAAAAAATCACTCGAAGAAGACTCGAGATAACATTAGGAAATCTCCTGGGGAAGGCTCTATAGATGAGTATGAAATCATCCAGGGAAGATTCGAAAGAACATTAGGAGATCTCTTGGGTAAGACTCAAAAGAAGGGTAGGAAATCACCCGAGGAAGACTCGAATGATCATTAGGAGATCTCTTGAGAAGGACTCGAGATAAGAGTATAAAAATAACCCAGAGAAGACTAGAGGAAGCATTAGGAAATCTCCTTGGGAAGACTCGATAGATGAGTATGAAATCGTCCAAAGAAGATTCGAGAGAACATTAGGAGATCTATTGGGGAAGACTCGAAAGAAGGTTAGGAAATCACCCGAGGAAGACTCGAGGGAACATTAGGAGATCTCTTGGGGAAGACTTGAGAGAAGAGTAAAAAATCACCCGAAAAAGACACGAGGGAACATTAGGAAATCTCTTGGGGAAGAATCGATAGAAGGGTAAGAAATCACCCTAAGAAGACTCGAAGGAACATTATGAATTCTCTTGGAGAAGACTCGAGAGAAGAGTATGAAATCATGCAGAGAAGATTCGAGAGAACATTAGGAGATCTCTTGGGGAAGACTCGAGAGAAGAGTAAAAAATCACCCGAAAAAGACACGAGGGAACATTAGGAAATCTCCTGGGGAAGACTCGATAGAAGAGTATGAAATCATCCAGGAAAGATTCGAGAGAACATTAGGAGATCTCTTGGGGAAGACTCGACAGAAGGGTAGAAAATCACCCAGGAAAGACTCGAGGAAACATTAGGAAATCTCTTGGGGAAGACTCGAGAGAAGGGTAGGAAATCATCCAGGAAAGATTCGAGAGAACATTAGGAGATCTCTTGAGGAAGACTCGAGAGAAGAGTAAAAAAATCACCCGAAGAAGACTTGAGGGAGCATTAGGAAACCTCCTGGGGAAGACTCGAGAGAAGGGTAGGAAATCATCCAGGGAAGATTCGAGGGAACATTAGGAACTCTCTCGGGGAAGACTTAAAAGAAGGGTAGGAAATCACCCAGGGTAGACTTTTCTTATCAAGAGGCGTGCAAGCAAACCTACCTTCCCCACTGAATTAGGACAGATCCAGGAGAGTTGTGTGTCCGTTATGTGCCTCATACACCAAGTTATTAGCTCGCCTCTGCCTCTCCCGCATCATTTCACTTTCTTTTCTTACTTTCTAGTTTTGTTTTGTTTTATCGAATCAATAATAAAATTATCTAAATAAAAAGGAAAGGAGCTTTCGCTAGGCAGGTGTCAGAGTGCACTTGGCGCCGACTAGGGTCGGCCCTTGTGCCTTCGGGCAGGCCATTAATAAATATTCTGATCTTTATGTGGGTTTCATTATTCTGTCGGGGGACCTCGTCAACAAGTAAAGGTCTAGAGCTGTAATTAACTAACCTTACTTAGAAGTAGGAGTAATTACACATTAGAGAGAAAGATTATAAATGATAAAATCATATTTAAAAATACTAGAAATATTAGGTAAATATTTCCCTCCAAATATGGAGAGGTCAAATTAAAGGGAACGTCACCAAAACATCCAAATGCTGGCCAAGAGTAATTTAAAAACAACTCAATGAAGTACTATTAACCAGCCCGTTACTAGGACATTCTATCGACAACCCCCACGGGTTCTAGGTCATTTTATTGAGAACCAACACGCGTACTAGGTAATTCTATTGTAAACCAACACGGGCACTAGGTCATTATATTGAGAACAAACACAGGTACTACTTCCTTCAATGGGGAACCAACACGGGTACTAGGTCATTTTATTGGAAACCACCGCAGTTACTAGCTCATTCTATTGGGAACCACCACAGTTACTAGGTCATTCTATTGTGAACCACCACGGGTACTAGGTCATTGTATTGGTAGCCAACACGGTTACTAGGTCATTGTATTGGTAGCCACCACGGTTACTAGGTCATTCTATCGACAACAACTACAGATACTAGGTCATTCTATCGGGAACCACGACGGGTATTATGTCATTCTATTGGGAACCACCACGGGTACTAGGTCATTCTATTGAGAACCACCACGAAAAGATCCAAAACACCAGATATCAGAGGGAATCCAAACCCATCAGCTATGAGAAGGCATCCGTAAACATCCAAAACACTAGATATCAGAGGGAAGCCGAACCCCTCAGCTATGAGAAGGCATCCGAAAACATTTAAAACACCAGATATCAGTGTGAATCAGAATCCCCCAGCAATGAGAAGGCATCCGAAAACATCCAAAACACCAGATATCAGAGGGAAGCCGAACCTCTCAGCTATGAGAAGGCATCCGAAAACATCCAAAACTCCAGATATCAGAGGGAAGCCGAACCCCTCAGCTATGGGAAGGCATCCAAAAACATCCAATACACTACTACTTAGAGGGAATCCGAGAACCTAAGATAACAAAGAGCATCCGGAACTCTTCATTTTTTCAGGGCGAATCCTAAAATCCACAGCTATCAGAAGGCATCCGAAACCCTCCAGCGCTATCAGTGGCTATCTGAAAACTCCCAGCTATCATTGATTATCTGAAACACCAATTTATCAGAGAGTATCAGAAAAAAAGAGTTATCAGAGGGCATCTGAAACCACTCATCTATGAGAGTGCAGCCGAAACCTCCAGCAATCAAATGGCATCCAAAAGAACGGCTATCAGAGGACATCCCAATTTTCTACCTATCACATAGCATCCGCGGGCATCAGAAACCCCAACTATCAGAGAGCATCCAAAAAATTTGGCTATAAGAGGGCCTCCGAAAACTCCAGCTATCAGAGGGCATTCGAAATCCGCCAGCTATCAGATGGCATCCCCAAACTGAAGCTATAAGAGGGTATCATAAAACGAACTACTATCATAGGGCATCCGAAAAATCCTGCTATCAGGGGGCATCTGAAAACTACCAACTATCATATGAAATCGTGAACCGTCAGCTATCAAAGTGCATTCAGAAACCCCAGTTAAAAGCTCTTAGAAGGTATCTAAAACGTCCAGCTATCAGAGAGCATCTGAAAATGCAAACTGTCCAAGGGCATCTGAAAGCTCTAGCTATCAGGGGGCAACCGAAAACTCCAGCTATCAAAGAGCATATCAAAACCCCACCTATCAGAGTGCATCCGTAAAAGCTCAGCTATCAAAGTGCATCCAAAAACCAGGATATCAAAAGACATTTGAAATCTTTCCCTGGGTGCATCTAAAAACACAAGCTATCAGAGAGCATCCGAAAGCTCCTGAAATTAGAATGCATCTGAAAACTCTAGCCTTCAGAGGGCATCCGAAATCCTTCAGCTATTAGAGGGATTTAGATTACCCCAGCTATAAGAGGAAATCCATACTCCTAGCTATCAGAGGTCTCACGAAACCCCAGCTATCATAAAGCAGCCGAAACTCCCCAGCTATCAGAGGGAAGCCGAAAACACCAGATATCGAGGAAGCAGAAACTCTCAACTATCAGAGAGCAGCCGAAACTCCCCAGCTATCAGAGGGCAGCCGAAACTCCCTAGCTATCAGAGGGCATCCTAAAAATCCAAGATATCAGAGGACATCTGAAACCAACCAGCTATCAGAGGGCATGCAAAAACTCCACTTCAGGAGAGCATCTCCCAAACCCTAGCTATAAGAGGGCATCCGAAACCCCCAGTTAGCAGAGGGTATCCTGATACCCTAACTGTCATAGGGCATCCGGAAGACTCTAACTATCAGATGGCATCCGAAATCAACTAGCTACTAGAGAGCATCCCCAAAAGATCAACTATCAGAAGGCAGAACATCCGTAAACCCAGGCTATCTGCAAGCATCTAAAAAACCAGCTATCACAAAGAATCTGAAGACCAATAGTATCAGAGAACATCTGAAAGCGTCTGCTATCATAGAGCATCTCAAAATCCAAACTATTAGAGGGTATCAGTAAACACTCACCTATCAAAGCGCATCCGAAAACCCCAGATATCAGAGGACATTTGAAAACTCCCATCAATCAGAGGAGATCTGAAAACTCCAGTTATCAGAGAGCATCTGGAATCCCCTAGCTATCAGATGGCGTCCGATAACCTTCAGCTATCTCGTATCTGAAGATAAACCTTGGTTTGTTTTGCAGTTAAGGCATGTATTCCCATTTGCTGATATCTCGTTCTTCCTTCTGCCTTACTTTCGGATTTCTTGAGCTGGGGCTAAGCATTTTCTTCGTCCAATCTACCGAAATATTGAGCTGAGGAAACCCATACACAGACAAAGCCACATATATACATGTGTTGTCCACTTCCTGAAAAAGAACAAATGGAGCAGGAATAGAAATGAACTACGTAGTAGGAACCCATGTCTACAACAAAACCAGTGGGAAATACTATTATTTATTAAAACTATAAAAAAATGGATGATAAAATGAGAAGAATCTCCTTCATCGAGGATTTGGATGGAGGATGGGGGACGAATGGACGGGAGAATCTCCACCATGAGGTATTCGAAAGAAAAAGGGATACATGGTATGTTTGGAACCGTGTGGGGCTCGCAATTCTCCTGTTTTTTCCCTTATTATTCGCTTGTGTGGCACTTAGCGGGAAAATATATGTGGGGGGGTGTAATCACAGCACTAAAATATAAACAGAACATGAATGGTGAAGATTAAGCTGGTCAAGAACTTGTAAACCATGAATCTAAGAACCCTGGGAATAACTACACATAAAACGCCCGAGAACGAATTCGCCCATGGGACGCAGAGGTTCAGAAGTATGGTAGGTTTAAACCTTTTAACGAAATCATGTGGGTGAAGGAGCAAATGACTCGATCACACGGGTCGATTGTGGTTGACGTGCAAATTCAGACATCTCCCCACCAAACGTCATAGGTCAGCAGTCAACCTGGTTACGAGAAATTGGGTAGTGAGGTTGCGGAGGCGAGGCCCAACCGGTTACAAACATAAGTATCCCTTTTTGTTTCAAATACCTTATGGGGGAGATTCTCCCGTTGATTTGTCCCCCATCCTCCATCCAAATCCTCGTTGAAGGAGATTCTTCTCATTTTATCATCCATTTTTTATAGTCTTAATAATTAAAAACCGATATCGCTAAAGCATTAAAAAAACTAGAAAGCATTCATATAGGACAGCCTACCCCCCCCCAAGTAAGAAACTACCCTATTTTTGCAATGGTAAAGAATAGAAACAGGCCATCCAGAATCTGGAACCGGAACTGGATCCGCCGCAAAATCTAATCAAATCTTTCTTGTCTTATAAGGCACAAACCCTTCACAAAACTGGAACTGAATTCGTAAATAACCTTTTGAGATAGTTTGTACACAAACAGACAGACATACATGGGTGATCACATATAACTGTAAATAAGAGCGACATACCCAGAACCTTAAAAAAACCCAGCACTATCACCAACGCATTAGAAAAAAAAACATCGTGACGAACACAACATGAAAAAAACACAATAAGTAACGTCATATAAAAAACAATAGTGCCATCACTATCGCATCGCAAAAAAATGCTGCTAAGACAAACGTATTAGAATAAACAACACATCACAAATAACATCATCAGTAACACCTTATACTACGCATTCTAAAATATAGCGCCATCAACAACAAATTAAAGAATATAACCCCATCACTAATGCATTAGACAAACAGGCACCGTCACCAACGCATTAGAAAAAACAGCACCCACACTAACTCATTATAAAAACAATGTCATCACTAACGCATTTGAAAACCCACCACCATCATCACTGTAATAGAAAGAAAGACCGCCCTCATTAACTCATTAGAGAAACAGCTTCATCGCCAAATTATTAGAAAAAACAGCCCCATCAAAAACTCATGAGAAAAAAAAAGCCATTTCACCAACATCTTAGAAAAAACGCAATCATATACATAGTAGAAAAAAATTGCCATCGCCATCACCAACACGCTTGATAAAAAAAAAAACAACTATACAAACGCAGCATAAAAAAAACATCGTTACTAGAAGATTATTTTGGAAAATCAGTGGTACCAATGACCAAAGCATTAGAAAAAAAATAAACACTCAGCACGAATGCAGCAGAGAAAAACACCAAAAAATAGCACCGCCTTCGACGCATTAGAAAAAAAAACCGTTATCACAAGAGCCTTAAAAAAAACACTATCGAGACATTGCGAAAAACAGCATCATCACTACTGCATTAGGGAAAAAAAAGGAATCATTACTAACGAACGCATTAAATAAAATCAACTTATCACGAAATCAGCAACAAAAAATAGCGCCATTACCAAAATCTCACTTTAAAAAAAGAGCGCAAATCTCTAGAGAATTAGACAAAAAATTGCGCTACAATGAATATATTTAAAACTGAGCCATCACCAACGCATTAAAATTCAGCCTAATCATCAAATTAGAAAAAAGCAGCACCATTAACACTGTATTATAAAGAATCAGAATTACCGACCCCATAGAAAGAACAACGCCATCACTAACGCGCATTAGAAGGAACAGCCATCACCAACTAGTAGATAAACCCCTCACAACGCTTCAGAAAAAAAACTGTCATCACTAACCAAATACAAAGAACGGCAGGATTATCAACACGTTAGAAAAAAGGTGTTATCACCAACGACTTCAGCAACGCATTAGAAAAAAGCACCAGCTTTAGAAAAAAAACTGCCATCTCCAAAACTTTAGGGAGGACAACGCAGTCATCGCCGCATTATAAAAAATAACATCATCGCTAACGAGTTGAAAGATAAATGAGTCGTCGTCACAGGGTTATTACTGGACGGAGTTCTCTTGACACGCTGCTAAACACAATTTCTGAAATTGATTGACCAAAACGTCCATTAAGGGGAGTGAAAGAACCAGGGATACGGATTGGACCAAGAAAGCATTTCTCGGAAATGATAGAATACAGCTTGTTGTTGCATTACTTCCCAGGAGCAAATGATATATGCTCCCATCATATGCTCCCTCCGACCGCTTGGGGATTAAGAGAAAAAGCCTTTGATCCAGCCTGTGCAGTAGGCACCCATCAACATTACCACAATTAAGTGGGGCCTCGCCTTTTGTGATATTGTCCTGAGGGGCCAGGTTAGAATGAAGGTAGGCTACGGATGGTGTAAGAATTTTAAAGTACCCGCCTGTGCAAGAAGTTCATTCTAGCACAGGCGGCTTAACTTCACTTTATTTACCCTTGCCCTAAAGGAGGGGGGGCTAGAGTTTAAAAAACACAGCCTTGCCTGTTGAGCAGCCACAATAGTTTTTTCTACCCGGACAATCAAAGTTCTCTTAAGTACTTGACTTTTGAGAAAACCAATAGTATTTATATCTCCCCTCTAAGGCGTTCAGTGGCAATACAAGTGATGTGAAGTTGTTCCTATTCGTGTTTTTATTCACTTATTTTCTGTTAACGGTTCTATCTATCTCCACGCTTGAATAACCCTGAATTGAGGGGTTAAAAAGGGAGCTGATTTTCTTTCAAATGAATACTTCTTTGTATTACAAATCATAATGAGATTTGTATTTTATGTTCGCAAAAAAATCTTGTACATGAAGCGAGGCGTTTAAAGGGAGTTTAGGGGGGGAAGTCTGGATTAATGGGGAAGGGTAAAGGACACGTCGTTGATATATTCGTTCTTTTGTAGTGGAGTGGCTTCTGAGAGGGGGGAGGGGTAGTGAAAACACAAAACTGAAAGAAGAAACTTGATTATTCGCTGGATTGCCTCTGTGAAACCTACATGGATTGCCTTCGTTTCCAGCTGGGTTATTACTTTGCGGCTTCATTAAATAATGTCCAGCGGCAGAAGGGGGGGGGACGTGGAGGATAATTTTGAGAACATGATTGACCAATGACGGCATTTTTTACTTATTGTACGAAGAAGGGGGAGGGGTATAAGGAAGATCCTAAAATAAGTAAAAAATGAAAAAGATTGCAATTGCAACATTTAAAATCGATCCCCTATGCAAGAATATAAAGAAAACTAACGAGAGGGGGGGGCTTCGCCGGGGTAAAACGACGGGTAACAAGCTTACAATAATGCCTGGATTGGATTGTGCGGCAAAACGATCAAAGTTTTTTTAAGTGAAAACCAACGATGGCATTTCCCACTAAAAGTTTGTAATGAGAATTCAGTACAGATGTGAAGATGGGTTATGTGAAAATGTATGCAAGATATATAGCCATAAATCATTTTCTATGTGTTGGGTCAGAAGGCCACGCAAACCTTTCCTTACGGGGACTTTGATAAAGAATAGAGGCCAAAAGAATTCATCGATGCCACATATAATTAATCTATGCTTCCCAAATTTATCAAGGAAACAAGAATTCATCGATGTCACATTGAATTCATCGAGGCCACATAGAATTCATCGGGGCCACATGAATTAATCGAGGCCAGAAGAATTCATCAGGCACACAAAATTTCATCAAAGCCACAAGAATTCATTGAGGCCACATAAAATTAATCTAGGGTCACAAAAATTCATCGAGGCCACATAGAATTCATCGAGGCCACAATAATTCATCAAGACTACAAGAATTCATCGAGGCCACAAGGATTCATCAGGTCACAAAGATTCATCGAGGTCACATAGAATTAATCTACGACACAAGAATTCATCGAGACCACAACAATTTATAGAGGCCACAAAGATTCCCTGAGGCCACAAAATTCATTGAGGCCACATAGAATTCATCGAGGCCAAAAGAATTCATCGATGACATTAATTCATGAAGCCCACAAGAATTCATCGAGGCCACAAAAATTTATTGAGGCCACATCAAATTCATCGAGGCCACATAGAATTAATCTAGGCCACAGTAATTCATCGACGCCACATATAATTCATCTAGGCCACATAGAATTCATCGAGGTCACAATAATTCATCGAGGCTACACGAATTCATCGAGGCCACAAGAAATCATCGAGGCCACCTCGTCACACTATACAACATTACTAATACTAGGCAAAAATCAGGCCGACCTGCGGAGCTTGTTCACTTCACTCACGAAATTAAGAAAATGTGTGAAAGAAGTGTTTTTTTTTTAAATTTCGCAACACATTCAAAATTTGTGTGCAAGACAATAAATCATTTCCCCTTCTCATTTTTTTTCAATGCACAGACGGCTACGCACACAGACACACACGCTAGGATCATTATAATAAAATACTAAGACGTACTTGTGGTTACCATATAAAGCACCAGCTGGTCATTCTCACATAGCATACGGGATCCAAGCATCTTTATGTAAAATATGCTACAAATATTTAAGTTTGTGCCCCTGCGCCATGAATTGATCATTTTTAAACTGGTAATATGTACATGACAAGAGAGACTGTTTCTGTAGTTAACTATAACTAAAAGAACCACATTGAAGACTAGTTTATAAGTTAAAAAGGAATGGAATATAAGAAGATAAGAAAAGAAGGAATCTGCAAAAGGCATATTAATCGCCTATACGAGGCAACTCCTGTTCCCATCACCCAGTTGAGCCTCTTTAGCTTCCTCATCCATAAATCCTCATATTCCTAAAACTTCGCAGGAAGAACGCTTCTATCACATGACTAGTGAGCCTATTCCATTCATCTACCACTTGATTTGTAAACCAATTTTTACCAATCTCTTCTAAACATAAACTTGTCCAGCTTAAGCCTATTGCTGCGTGTCCTCTCTTGTTCCCTAAAAATAAGAACCTCACCCATGTCTACCCTATTATAACCTTTTATCCACTTGAAGACTTCAATCAAGTCTCCTCAGACTCATCTTTCTAATGTTCGAAGATTTAGTCTCTTAAGCCTTTCACTATATGGTAAGCTCCTCAAATATGTGAGATAGCTGCATGGCTGAAAAATAGGAAGTAGCTCGGGGATCAGTTATGGGTCCTTTGTTATTTCTATATAAATGATTTTGGAGAGGCAGTGTCAATTTTCGCTGATGACACTAAATTGGGAGTTGTAGTGAAAGAAGTAGAGTGTAAGTTTAAAGGGAAAGTGATTTAAATAAAATAGCATCTTGGGTACATGGTACATAGCTGGCACATTCCTTTCGATATTGCTAAATGTAAAGTATTAACAGGGCAAGGGATAATGCGGACTCTAGCTAGGGAATGGATGGGTATTGGCTACTCACTAGTAGATGAGAAAGATTTAGGATTAGTAATATAGAGGAAATTAATGTTTTATATGCATTGTATTGAGGCAACAAACTGGCAACTGAATTGTTGTGCTTCAGTAAGAGGAATATTAGTTATAACAATTAGGAGGTTATCCTTAAACTCTATACCTAGTGTCAAGCCATATTTAGAGTACTGTATACAAGCATAGTCCCCATATTTTAGTCATCTTTTCTGGGGCAACTTGAATTTGTAGAGAGACTTAGAGTAATAAATGGTTCTCATTTGAAAGATGTCATATATAGGGAATATAATTGAACTTTTATAAATTATGGGATGGAGAAGTTAGATATTGGAACTTCTTTAAGTTGGAGGGTAGTAAGTAGTAGGGAGAAATGTCACAACGCAAACATTGAAAAAAAACAACAACAAAACAAAACAAAGGTGAAGATTTGATTTGAGGACCCCCCCCCCCCCCTCCGATAGAGTCGTAGATTTTATGAATGAATTAGTGGCATAGATCGACCAAATTGTTTTAAAATGCCGGATACACAAGTATAAGGGGAGGGAAGATTCTTGTGGCTTTAGATTTTTGTTTAAGGAAATGAATTATGAATATTATAATCATCATCATCATCACTAACTATAATTTAAGAAGGGGATTTTTTGAGTATTTGAATAATAATTTCATCTTAGTTTGGTTATGACTTATGTTTTTTTTAGCAAAGTTATTTCTAATAATTCTGCACCAAAGAATTACAAATAGTGAAGTTCCTAAAATTTATTTGTATATATCTTCTATAACTATATTTTAGCAACGTAATTTTTGAAAGGGGGGAAATTTAGTTTAGAGCTCCTTTTTAATATTATTATAATTGGCAAAGTTCAGAACATTTATAAAAATTTAACCATGGCTGCTTTTTTTAGATTTTAAATTTTAATCTTAGTAGAGAAGCGCAAGCTCCCCCCGTAGGGAGAGTGGCGAAGCCATTGCATGGTTTAGATATTATCGTATATTGTATTTACATGATTGATGATGCTTTTGAAGCGGTATTCTGACGCTATCCTATGGAAGCAGTTTAGAGAAGGATGTTGTGGCCAGGGTACAGTGGTTGGTTGATTGAATCGGATAACCTTTGATGGGGCCTGGGTTTTTTGTGCCATCCATAAAATTATGGGAGGTGATCAAATGTTGGCGTCTTTACCAATAAAGATTGTTTTCAACTTCGCCTACCGAGGGGGGGGGGGAGAGTTCTCTTTACTTTCAGTGTTCTTTGTAGGCTTTGTTTCTGATATCCTTACTATACCCCTCCTCTACCCTTATATTTAGGATTGAGGAAGTAAGCGATGTCAGTCCCTGGGCATCCCGGATCTTTTTCATTGCCCGGGTATGCTGTCTCGTGTTCTACCCATGCCCGGATAGATTCCACAGAAGTCGGTTGATCCCCCCCCCCCCACCTTCCCGCAAGAAAAGGATCACCCACATAGGCACATAATTATGCTTAACATAATTGCAGGGATGACAAAAGCCACCGGGTCCTATCAAAGTACAGATGTCAGCTACTCTACCCAGCTCCCCAAATCCTCTTACAAGCTGCATCCAGAGGATTACGTTCAAACAGCCACAGTTGTCACCAATCAAGGCTCGGGAAAATGTTTAATCATATAGCTACTATGCAAATTACTTGTAGGAAAATTAAAATATGATTCCAAGCTCTTTCGACTTTATTAGGATCACGCATAACCAATCACAACACCACTCTCTTCCATCCTCCGTCTTCAGACATGTGGCAAAAGGTTCTTTGCCTGCTGGTTGATATCAAGACCGGCCCCTAGGGCTCTCGGGCTTGTTAGAAAATGTCATTCTGATCTTTATTCGAATTTCCTTATCTCATTGTGGGATCGAGTACACGATTGGGAAGTGACCTATGGCGTAACTAGGCGAACCTAAATATGCTAACATTTGCTAACATTCCATGGCATAGAACACTTTTAATACTCTGATATTGTCATAATTAGGTGTAGATTCTTTGTCAAGTATATATACAATGGCTTCAGTTAAATAGATTATTAATGTAACGTTTCTTAATGTAACGGACTCGACGTAGCGACACCTAAATGGGAAAGAGACTTAGATGGCTTGGTAAGTTCCGAGCTCCGGCCTAGAAGTAGGAGTGCCTATGTCATTCTAAAACTGTACCTGCCATTAGTTAGGTCTCATGTTGACTATGTGGTGCATTTTTGCTCATCATCGTATAGGATGGATATTGGTTTGCTTGAGTCAAGCCAAAGAAGGATGACTACGATGATTCATGGGTTGGAGAGCTTCCCTTATAGTGAAAGGCTTAAGAGACTAAATCTTCGAACATTAGAGAGAAGAGTCTGAGGAAACTTGATTGAAGTCTTCAAGTGGGTAAAAGGTTATAATAGAGGAGACATGGGTAAGGTCCTTATTTTTAGCGAACAGGAGAGGACACGTAGCAATGGACAAGTTTAGGTTTAGGAAAGAGATTGGTAGAAATTGGTTTACAAATTGAGTGGTAGATGAATGGAATAAATAGGCTCACTAGTCCTGTGGTAGAAGCGGCGGGGTTTTAAGAATAGACTGAATAGATTTATGGATGAGGATGCCAGGTGAGGCTAAAGTAAGTGATGGGAACAAGAGCTGCCTCATATAGGACATTGATTAGCCTTTTGAAGACTCTTTCTATTCTTAAACTAATCAAGTATGATCATTCTATACTTTCCGAGAATTAACCATTCGCGTTAACCATTCGCTTTACTTTGTGGACCCAAATACATGTATGACTATCCAAACGTTAGTCTTATTGGACAAACATAAGAAAGAAATAAAAGAAATATTATGGCGTAAATTTGATTTCCTCGGAATTTACTTTCTGGATTTATGTGGATTGAACTTTCCCCAAATGATACCTTTGTAAAACTCTCTGTAATTATGAGACTAGAGTATCCAATTTAAATCATAATTTTTAGTATTGATCATATTTTTATATTTTTATTTAGGTATTGTTTACTTTATCATTTAATAAAATATCACCTAACTGTTTATACATATTAATAAAACGTTTAAGTTAACAAAGACTGGAATATCTTCAGTAGGAAAACTCGTTGTAGAATATTTTCAGTTGGGCCTAAAATAAAATCTCAAATCAAAACATCTTTATTTGTTTTGTTTTTTTAATTTCAATTAGTTACCTCTATTCCTATTTTTATCCTGGGGGTTGGGAGTCAAGTTGAACCCCCGTTGGAATGTATAAAGGATACTTTGGGGAGACGAGAATCAGTAACAATACGAGAAAACGAATATCAAATCTAGGTCACTCGTGTTTCTATAGAGAAATTTTATTACATTTGGACAATCTTAAGGAACTAGTGTGAGTTATAGCTGTTTATGATCTGTCACACCTTGATGTTAATGTTCGTTCAAGTGAGAAACTGGTTGAGACAAAAGTATCAAATACGCTTTTGAGTTCCTTACTTTCACCTCGTGTTAACACTTAAAAACAAAAACAAAAGGCGGGACTAGAAGCCATTAAGAAATTTTAAACGCCGTGGCTACAGAGTTAATCCGTAAATAATGACAGATCTTTGAGGCTATGGTTTCAAATGAAACCCAACGCTTCCCAGGTCAATCCCTCGAAAGGCAAATCCAACCATCGGTAAAAAAAAGAAGGAAAATGGTCTTATCACGAGGAAAATACAAGGCAAAAGAAGCCTTTTTAGAAAGGCTTATTTAGGGTAGGGTTTCGGTTCCAAGGGATATTTGTATCTGGTTGGTTCGCTCTTCCCTCCTCCCGTTCAAGCGTTTTCGTGGATATTTATGCACATTTCCCGTTTCCAATAAAGTTTAGGGACAGGGAGTATGAAGGACACCCCAGTGGAGAGGGTTCGAGCACGTACCTCTTTATTCTTGCGTTACTGTAACTTTCGGGAGATTTCCCAATTGTCCTCACTTTAGACTCTCTCCAGTTTCCATATGAGGGGTAACTTTAAGTAACGCGTATTATATCAGCCCCCTTCCCCTCTTTTGCCCCGTTTACTCAATATGAAATACAAAGAAAGGGAAATAACGTCAAATTTTTATACCACTTGGGGACTGACAGGTTCTTTGAAAATCGACGTTGACTTTCCGGATTTAGATGATAAAGGTGCTAATGATTGTCATGCTATCATTGGATTTCTCGAAAGGAGCCATAAAAAAGTCGATAAAAATAAGTCTAAATTCAACTGCCATGACGAGCCCTACGGTTATGGCATTCGTCACTGTGGATGTCCTCAACATCATGAAAATTCATTATGCTGTCATATGGGGAGTGCGAAATAATCCCCTGCCAGTCGGGGTGCGGGGGAGAGATGGGGGGGGGGGAGCAAACCTAGTGAAATCACGTCCAAATAACAGCAACGTTTGGGTGGCTTGTAAGAGCATTCGGACGTATCAATTAGAACCGAAACTCCAAACTCGTAAAACTCCCTAAAACTCATTTTGATAAATAATTATCGGTGTTCTCAGCACCAGATATCAACGAGCGAAATTTATTTACGTGTATGCTTTCACCCGCTGCTGACAAGTTGAAGCGCACGCTTCCGCTTCAGGATGTTTGAAGAGGGTCGTCACAAAATTGAGGTATGTATGTAGTAAAAAATCATATATTTGCAAGCGAATTTGAGTGTAGGTTAGTTTATACGTGGCTGAAAACATGAGACGAGTGCCATTGTATGTTGATATTCGACATCTGTTATACCGTATATATTTCATAACCATGCAAAGACCGATTGTTCTATTCGCACATGTCTGTACAGCCTTTGTGTA
>OZ018326.1:123789766-123792266 GCA_963969495.1 Ceratothoa steindachneri
TAGTCTCTAGACGCTTACAAACATCAATTGACACAAGAACTGAAGACTGCTGACCATTTGAAGCGCCGTACATTCGTCAATTGGGTGCACAAGCAAAGACAAGCCGATGATAATTTTTCGCAAAAAAACATCTTTAGTGATGAAGCCCATTTTCATCTTGGTAGATTCGTTAATAAGCAGAATTGTCGCATTTGGGCTGATGAAATCCCAGGCAGATTGTTAAAAATCCACTGCATCCACAAAAGGTCACTGTTTGGTGTGCATTTTTAGCTAGCGGAATCATTGGGCCGTATTTCTTCGAAAGTGATGCCGGGAATTCTGTTACGGTGACAAGCGAGCGATACCGTGCCATGATGACCAACTTTTTATGGCATGAATTGAATTCTATGGATGTCGAAGATTTGTGGTTTCAACATGACGGCACCACATGCCACACAACCAATGCAACAATGGCTTTATTGAATGAGAAATTCCCAGGTCGCATCATCTTTCGAAACAGCGAGGTCAATTGGCCACCACGATCGTGTGACTTGACGCCTTTAGGTTTCTTCCTTTGAGGTCATCTCAAAAGTAAGGTCTATGCCAACAAGCCAACAACAATTCAACAGCTGAAGGATGAGATAATAAGGCATATTGGTGAGATCGAGGAGCAACTATGCAGAGACGTCATCAAAAATTTTAACCATCGAGTGGAGGTGTGCCTCCGAAGCCTTGGCGGATATTTAGGCGTTATTATTTTTCACACATAATTGCCATGACTCAAATAACATGATTCAATAGTGAAATCAATAAATTTTCACCAATAACACTGTTTTATTTACTGCTAACTTCGATCCGTCTTAATGGAACACCCTTTATATATATATATATATATATATATATATATATATATATATATATATATATATATATATATATATATATATATATATATATATATATATATATGAATGCAATGTCCCGCATGAAAAAATGAAAAGGTGTTTCCAAGTACTTTCGAACTTTATTAAGTTCTTTTTCAAGGATAACTACTAGTGACTTGGTAAGGAACTTAATATAGTTCGAAAGTACTTGGAAACACCTTTTCATTTTTTCCTGCAGGACATTGCATTCATTTGCTACCCTCACGTGATACTTTGTGAGTTTTTCATTTCATTAATATATATATATATATATATATATATATATATATATATATATATATATATATATATATATATATACAACAAACCGCAAGAAACAGAAAGCGGGAAAATTTTACTTCCGAAATAATATTTCCTAATTCGCACAAATTCCGTACTCGGGCGGGATTCGAACTGTGCCTCAGCGTGCACGGTTCGAATCCCACCGAGTACGGAATTTTTGCGAATTAGGAAATATTATTTCGGAAGAAAAATTTTCCCGTTTTCTGTTTCTTTCAGTTTGTTGGATTCATTTTCATCATTCTTTTGCGCTCATGAAAGATATATATATATATATATATATATATATATATATATATATATATATATATATATATATATATATATATATATATAATGTGTTGCTTGTATGCCTGTTCAAAGTGTAATACAGTTGTATATATACTTTTAATTATTGAGGCTAAAAGGCGAATATCCTTTACTATTAATGATTGTTATGAACTTCAATATATATATATATATATATATATATATATATATATATATATATATATATATATATATATATATATATATATATATGTATATATATATATATATATATATATATATATATATATATATATATATATATATATATATATATATATATATATATATATATATATATATATATATATATATATATATATATACAGCATAGTCATTTAATCATCAAAGATATGTGTCGATGTTTGTGGATATTCATACACGTAAATTATATTAATTAAAAAATAAAAATAAAATATTTAGAATCTTACACGTTGTGATATTGTACAAATTGGCAACCCAACAAATTTACATACGCCCCGCCCCTTTCTCTGCTCTCCTTCCTCAGCCTCCTTTGATTCAGACTCCATCCCCCCACTTCCAGAACAAAGCTCTCCCTTTCTCGCTTTGCACTCTCCCCTACACTCACTCATCTTTCCTGCTTCCTCTTTCTATTTTATATCAATGTAATATAAAATATGTGATTTTCAATTATTATATATATATATATATATATATATATATATATATATATATATATATATATATATATATATATATATATATATATATATATATATAAACACTGTTTAAGAGCGTAGTATTTTATTCACGAAACCAGTTTCGGCATGGAGTTTGTCATGCCATCTTCGGTCGTATACTAATTTTAGATGCATTCACACCATACATGAAATATATATAGGAACAAGAAATCAGATTAAAATTCCTAATCAGGGTGTGTGAATTTGAGGTCATTAAGGATATCTTTCAAGGTTAAATCTTTGATGTAGGGGCTGCATTTGAATTACCCATCAAATCACCTGTTCTCT
>OZ018326.1:123797266-123852266 GCA_963969495.1 Ceratothoa steindachneri
CTTTTGTTCAAAGGTTCTTACATTGGCCATGACCTCCTCTGGTATTATGGGACGGCCATGGTCCGCTATCTCCCTGCCTTCGTCTACTTGATGTTGTGGTTGCGTGCGGTGCATAACCTGATTTAGTTCTTTGATCAGTTGGACTTCGAATTCCTGGTCGAACTCTTCGTTGTCTTCTGCAGTGATCCTGAAGACGTTTTTCCAGAAATTCCTGAATCTATCTTCTAGAACCGCCGGGTTCTCTATATAGCCTCCGTTCTCTTTTATTCGAGCCCTAGTTCTAGCGGTTAGTTTATTTAGATTCTTGACTTGACGCCAGAATTTAGCCTGGTTGAGCATATTATCGACTTTAGCTATCAGGTTGTTCCATATTTCCCTCTTTTGGAGGTTGATAGCCTCTTTTAACTCGGCGCTTATCCGCCGAAGGAGCGAGTTTCTTTCCCGGTTAGGACCTTCCTGTCTTATCTCTTTTTTACACTTCCCTGTGAACACGAGCGACCTCTCTCATCTCCTCTGTCCATCTGGGCTGAGGAGGTGTTTTATACCTATTCTTGGGTATGCACTCGCGGTCCCCTTCTAGTATGGACGTAGTTATCATCCTCTCTAGGCCCCCGTTATCTCCTCCAAGGCCGCGTCGCTTAGGTCAGCTGGGGCGTATTGACTGAGTCGTTTCTTGTAGCGTTCCCAGTTGGCCAATGCGTAGTTTTTTGGAGAAGGCCTGGAAGCTCGATCGGAACGAGAGATACTGTGGTGAGGATCGCTATGTGATCACTTGGAACTGTTGGGCCTGGCTCACTATGGTAGTTGAATGGGAAGCCTTCACTCGTTAAGATTATGTCAGGTTTGGTTGCTGATATGGAAGTGATATAGGTCGAAAAATCTGGCCCTATTTTCTGGATGTTTTTTCTTCCAATAATCAGTTCCAAGTTTCAGCTTCTTTCGTTGGTACTACCATAGCCCGCCGCACGGCATCTGACATTGAGGTCGCCCCCTAAGATTGCCATTCTGCGGTGCCCAAACTGTGTGTAGAAGTTATTTAACGGGAGATAGGCTTGACGAGGGGGTTGATAGACTGCGGCTATCACGAGGTCTCCTAACAATTTGTGGAGCTCAACCGCCACAAGGGATTCATCAAGTTCTGGTAGTTGTTTGAATGAGATGTTCCCCTTGACAGCTATTGCAGCACCATCAAACCTTTCCTGAGAATGATTCTTCATGACCACTCTGTAGCACGGCATTTTAATTTGACCAGATGTAGTGTCAATACCGTGCTCCGTTATAAGAATGATGTCGGGGTCAAGCACTCGGAAGATGTTTCCATATGCCGTAGCTTCCCCCTTCCATCCGTTTACTTTGAGTGTCAGAATCCTTATTCTATTGCTTACTCTTTCCATGTTGTCTCTTTAGTGTTTTGGGGTGATGTTCTTCTTCCTCCCGTTTTTCTTTCTGAACTCGGTATTTAAAATCTGCTCGCAGGTATTGTGATGTAGGGTCACATTCTGGCTGAGCAAAGCTTCTTTAACCGATTCAGCGTAGACTTCATAGTCGTATTCCTATTTGAACACCTTTGTTTTAATCCCATGGAATATATCTCTGGGCTCCATCTCTCCGGAAAAGGGAAACTGGTCGAATGCGTACACTTTAAGATTGATATTGTACGCACGCAATCTTTTGCTTTTTCGCTTCTTCCCCTTGGCCTTCTTTGTTTGTGGGACTTCGGTGTCCGATGAGTCTGGGGATTTCGAGGAACCATCGGTATCAGACCCAGCGTTTTCCCTCTCTTCGCTTATTTCTTGTCTTTGTTTAGGGGCAGGAGTTTTCAAATCGACTGCTTGTTTTTCGCTTTCTTGTTTTCTGTTTTGGAGGTATCTTAACCGTTTAATTGTTGGCTTGGGACCATCTGCAATTGCAGGACATCCCCAGAGGGGGCATTGTCCGGGAACCCCATTTGGTCTATCCCGTTTTTAGCTAGCATTTGGTTCAGCTCTTTAGCGAACGTGCCAGGGCGCGTTAGATTCATGACGTGCGCGTGAAGGATGCACGTCATAATCTTCGTCGATTTCTCGTTTTGAAGCTTAAAGATAAGTTTTCTTTGTGTCCACTTCAGAGAGGGCCACCTTTGCTGCTTGAGAATAGGATGTATTCTCTATACGCGTTTCCTCATTGTTCTTCGCTCCATGCTTCCGTTTGATAATCACTTTTTGTTTTTACAGGGCATGCCATGGCCATTAATCTGTTTTCTTGGCCACAGTTAACGCACTTCTTGAAATTATTAGTGCACGTCATCCAATTGTGTCCCAATTCACTGTATTTGGAGCATGTTTCCTGTGGCTCCTTGCAGTCTTTAGTCGTGTGTTCCTCCATTTTATAACACCTAAAACAGAACTGGACTGGGGAGGATTCTCCCTTCTCTGTCTGGTCCCCACTAACCTTGGCATTAAACATTAAAAGGTCATATTCTTTTGCATTTTGGGCCATAGTTGTTTCAGTAAAGAATACCTTGAAGACATGAGTGTAGTCGCTATTATCTCTTCTGTTTTTTAATTTAATCACTTCGGGTACCTTGGCCTAGGTTTGCCGAAGCTGAATCTCCTCCTCGATCTTCTCTTTGGAGTGCTGCCCGATCCACGAATCGAGTCGCCGGCACACCACGCTCCTGTGGGCCAGGATCTGTGGTGGTACCGCTGGCTGCAGCCCAATTCTCCTAAGGACCTATACTGCCTTCTCCTTGGTGATATCCTCGATGTCCTTTCCTTTTTCACAGATTGCGACATACCCCGAGGTTACCTCCAACAGTCTAACCATGGCAATGTCCAATTTGCCATACACAACTTCGAACACTTTTTCTCTGCTAGGCTTGGGCTGGCTGTCGACTGCCCGCAGAGGTATTCTGGCTGTATTGTCTTGAAACATCTCTTCGAGAGAGTGGCACCTCTGGACTGTATTCTTCTTCTTCTCTTTAATCTCTTGTTAGTAATGACTTGATTCAAGCAAAAGTTCGTGCTCTTTTTCTTCTTACGATGGTATTCTGTTCTTTCTTTTTTTGTGACTCCCTCTACTTCATCACTCAGCTTCCGTGAATGTGAACTGCCAAATGGGGGAATGAATGATGATGGGTGAACCAAGGGAGGCCCCTCAGACGGGTGAAATGTGGTGGACTTAATGATGGGTAGTGATCGAATCAACTACCACCACCCGGGGGTGCCGCCCAGGCTGGAGTTTGGTTATCGATGCTGCTTCCAACTTACACAGGGACGGTTACATGTCCCCCTGTGGCCCTGGCCGGAAACTACCCTTAGAGATTAGAGCGAACTCTTCCCCAAAGCTTTCAGCATCACCTCGTAACCGGGTGGTCTCTTCCGTAGAGTTCGAAAGTGGGCTAATCCTCAAATCTGCTTTCCTTTACATCTCCAAGTATGTCTATCAAAGTGGACCGACATAGTTGGAGCGGGACTAGATGAATGGCAGTTCAGTTCATTTCAGCTTCGTAACTCCGTCGAGGGAGGGGGGGGGGAGAGGTTGACATAAAGTCGGCTAAGAACAGGTTCAAAATGTCTTCTGGAGAGTCCCCGTGGGGATAGTGAAGAGGATGTTGACGTTTTTGAGGCAGCCTTCCCTTCCTTTTCCTCCTTTAACGGGCAAGAGATGTAGAATTAGCGTAGTTTTATAAATGAATTCTTCAGCCGTCAGCGAAAGAAAATTGAAATTAAAATTGATGTAATAAGTAGGAAATGTGCGGTAGGTATATAAAGATAAAAAGAAGTTGAGTTTTACCTTGGTGAAGAGGGCTTCTCTCAGGTTTTTCTTCTGTTAGTTTAGTTTTTCTTCCTCCCATTTATTATTATTATTATTATTATTATTGTTAGTATTATTTTTTTAGATATATATATATATATATATATATATATATATATATATATATATATATATATATATATATATATATATATTATAAATAAATAAATTTGTTTCTTTCCTCCGTCGTGGCATTGAAGCCTTTCAAGTTTTTTGTTTGCTATATATATATTTTTCTTGTTATTTTAAATATCAGTTTATAACTCTTATTTTGCCAGGGTTTAGGTTGATTTTTCACTTTTGTTTGGTTTGTTTTAATGGTGGGCACTTCGCCTCTTTTTCTTAAGTTTTTATTACACTTAGGTGTTTGTGCCTTTTTTGATAAAGTATATATTTTAATTTGGTTTGCTCGGGAGCAGTTTCTTCCACTTGGGAATAGGGCCTGCCTGGTGGCGCGTCCTCTACCTGCTCTCGGAATGTCTAGATCGAGGTTCATATTCGGGAGTATTTCATTTTCGATCTTGTCCCAGGTCTTTCTTCCTAGCCTTTGGAGTTCCATATTCAGTGGGTTCAGACTTGCTCTCGCGTGCAGTTCTGTTTGCTGTATATGGTCCATCCTTCGACCTCCAGCTATAAGCCAGGCTGCTTTGCTCTGCACTCTCTGCATTTGTCTGAGAGAGGTGGAACTCACAGCCTGCATGACCACTGCTAGGTACACTAAGGTTGAGCGCACCAGAGCAGTATATAGCTTTTTAAGATTTTTAGAGCTAAGGCTCTTAAATCTATACAGTTTTCCGAGCTGTATTTTGGCTAGAGATTCTGCTGCTAATGTGCACTTTGTATCCTTTGGATGTTAAATGCAGACCTAGGACTTTGCCTTCATTTCTGTACGGGTATACTTCGCCGTCCACTAAGACATCCACACGTTTTTGGCGGTTAATTTGAAGGATCTGGAACTTTCGGCGGTTGGTCTTGATTTTCCACTTTCGTTCGTATCGACTGACGTTATCGATTTCGATGGCTGTCTGCCTTGCTTGGAATCCAACATGTTTTTAGTAACTGGGGACGATTTGTGTGATGTCGTCTGCAAACTACAGGTACATTACTTCTTCCCCTACTGGATGAGGTAAGTCCAGTGAGTACAAAAGGTACAGCAGCAGACTCAGACAGCTATCTTGTGGAACACCCGCCTAAAGTTCAAACTCGGGTCCTCTGTAGCCCTCGATCGAAATTTGGGGTTTTCTGCGCATGATGTATTCGCAGAGGACCCAAGTGAAAGAAAACGATTTTTAAGGGGTATTTATTCCACCTTGGTTAAACGTAACGTTAGAGGAAATGAGCCACTCCTGTGCGCGGAATTTTTTAAATAGTTTTAATATGCGATTCCAGCTTGTCGCTTGACTGTTGATGGCTGGCTTATCTTCACTTATTAATATGGCTTCTAAGATGTTAAGCCTCGCCTTATTAACCTCTTTTTTTAAAATAATGGTGTTATCGACGAGCATATCTCTCGTTAGGTTAATATTATGTACACTCTCCATATGATTATTAGGCCCTCCGCTTTGTAGATGCATAGTTACTCGTCTCGAAAGTGTGGTAGTTGTCATATTAATATATTTAGAGTTTTTATAAAGCTTACAGTTCGCTTTTGTCCCTGAGGGTTATTTCCGGCCAGCACCACCTGGGGACACACAACCGTCCCTTTGTAAGTTGTAAGTAGCATCGATAACCAAACCCAGATGGGGCGGCTCCCCCGGGTGGTGGTAGTTGATTTAATCACCACCCATCATTAAGTCCGCCACATACCACCCATCTGAGGGGCCTTCCCGGGTTCACCCATCATCATTTCATCCTTCCATTCAGTATTTCACGTTCATGGAAGCTCGCTTACGACGGTTAGAGTGGGAGGGGGTGCCCCCCTCAAGCGCTCTATTTTAAAAGATTTTTTTGTTTTTTTGGACACAAAGAAAAAGACAAAGATTTGGGAACCAGCCCAAAAACCACAAAGAAGGAGCGACCCCTCAGTGGTTTACCGCCCCTGGGGCCCCCATTGGGCAGGATGGCTCAAGCTAAGACCACCCGAGTCCCGCTGCGCACCATCAGCGGTCACACCAGACCGAGCAAAGAAAATGTCTTTGAATCTGTATATGGGTAATTCAAGATAGCCAAGATAAGGCTACTAGAGGTCCCGAGGGTTATATCGCTATATGCGAAACAGAAAAGGACGTGGAGGCCATGACGAAGGAAGCTGCGATCGGGGTCCTTTGCGAGCTCAGCCTGCAGCCAGCAATCCCTCCTCAGATCCAAACGCACAGGAGCGTGATCTGTAGGAGATTAGACCTCTGGATTGGAGAACACTCCAAAGAAGAAATAAAGGAAGAGATTGCAAAAAACCATCCATGGGCTAGGTCACTGAAGTTGTCTAATTTAAAACAAAAGGGACAATTCTGACTGCGCCCATATCTTCAAAATAATATTTGGAGATACTTCCATGGCCAAAAAAGCAAACGAATCTGGGCTCCTGCTTTTTAACGACAGGATCAGCGGGGAGCAGATCGAGATGGAGGAGTTCCACCCAATCCAGTTTTGCTTCTGCTGTTATAAAATGGAGGACCACACTATACCTGAATGTCAGGCGCCCCAAGAGATATTCTCCAGGTGCAGCGAACCCAGCCACCATTGGAAGAACTGCCAGAGCCCTCGCGAGAAGTGCATGAACTGCGGACAAGGCCACCGATCAATGGCAATGGCCTGTCCCATGAAAAAAAAAGCTAATTAAGAGGAGCAGCAACAGAGTAAAGAAGAGGTGACAAAAAAAGCTAATACAACATACGTTCAAGTCGCAAAGGCTGCTTACTCTCAAACAAAGAATAAGAAAACTTATCTAAAAATACAAAATGAGGAGACGACCAAAATTCTGACATACATCCTGTATGCCCATGTCAGAAACTTAACGCAACCTGGCACATTCGCTAAAGAACTGAACCGGATGCTCGCCAAAATTTACATGAACCAGATGTGGTTCCCGGACGATCCCCCATTAGGGGATCTCCTCCAACTGCAAATGGTCCCAAACGTGACTCAAGAAGAAGGTAAACAAGATGAGAAAACCCCCAAAAAGAACATAAGACCAGATCCAAGAATTAAAGCAAGGGAAAGGGAGGCTGCTGTCAGATCAAAGAAAACGCCTAAACCTAAAAAGACAGAAGAATGTATACACGGAGGACTCGGAAACCACAGATTCCTCAGACTCAGAGGTCGTGCCAAAAGATGGGCACCGAGAAAGAGAAAACGAGAGGCCAAAAGACCTCTAGGTCGGATGAGATAAAACTCACAATCTACGCATCAGAACAGTTCTCCTTCCCAAAAGACAAGGACGCCAATAAAATACTCGTCGACATCAGAAAGAAGTATTATAAGTGGCAGATTCGAACCAGTCGACCTAAGCGAAGCAACTCTAGAGAAGCTTGACGGGGAGCTGGACAGCCTTCATCACCGAGGCTGACCGCGAATGTGTAACCATGACAGGGTACAAGACTCCCCCATAACCCAGATGGACCGATGAGATGAAAGATATCGCTAGGGAGCACAGGGAGGTGTATGAAGAGATCAGAAGAGCGGGTACGAATAAGGAATGAAGCTCGCTGCTACGACGATTGCGTAATGAACTAAAGCTGGCTATTAACTAACAACAGGTTGAGATCTGGAACAGCCTAATAGCCAGGGTAGACAGCGAGTTGACCCCCGAAATTAAAAGGCCTACCAAGTAGAGGACGATGCGGAATTCGAAGGCCATCTGATTGGAGAGCTTAATCAGTTCATACATCGAACACACCCACGAGCCTACGTCGACGAAGGGAGGGAGATGGCGGACCATGGTCGACCAATTACAACGGAAGAGGTCATGAAAGTCATAAAAACTTTAAACAAAAGGCGGCAGGCTGGACGGGCATCACTAAAAATAATTTGGTGCATGCCCCCCGGCAGATCATTCAGGGAATCACTAACATATATAACGCTTCCCTGAATACGGTCTACTTCCCCGATGGTTTAAAAATGGCTAAAATCATTTTTATCCCCAAAGAAAATAAGCCCCCCGATCAATTGGTGGACTACAGGCCAATATCCGTCCTTGAGTTTGCAGGCAAAGCCTACGAGAAGCTTCTAGCCAACAGACTACGAGATCAGCTGTCCGAGCTGGAAGTTCACAACCCTCAGCAGCACGGCTTCCGTAAGAGAAGGGGGACTGATATAGCTCTCGCCCTTCTCATCGACAAGCTTGCCCACTGTAAGCTGAGGGAAAGTACGTAGACGTGGTGATGCGAGATGTAAAGAATGCCTTCGATAAAGTTTTGTTGAGAGGTCTACAATTAGAGATCTTGGGCCTCCAGCTAAACCCTATACTGGAAAGGGTCCTCTGTGATTACATCATGGAAAGAAAAGCCCGAATTTCAATTGAGGCCAACAGAGGACCCGAATTCGAACTAGAGGCGGGTGTTCCACAAGGTAGCTGTCTGAGTCCGCTGTTGTACCTTGTGTATACGTTGGACTTACCTGCTCCAGTCGGGGTGGATGTGATGTACCTGCAGTTTGCAGACGACGTCACTCAGATCATCCCCAGTTCCTATAGGAACGCTGGATTTCAAGCAAGGGCGAAAGCTACCTAAATCGAAAATATCAATCGTTTCGAACGAAGGTAGAAAATCAAGACCAACCGCCGAAAGTTCCAGATCCTTCCAGTGAACCCCGGAAACGAGACGACGTCATATTCGCAGATGAAATTTACCCGTACTCCAACGAGGGAAAAGTCCTGGTTCTGCACATCACCTCAATAGGTTATAAGACGCACATCAACAACCGAATCTCCCTAGCCAAAAGAGAACTTGGAAAACTGCACAGGTTCAGAAACCTCAGCGCCAAAAACATCAAGAAGCTGTACACTGTCCTGGTGCGCTCAACACTGGTGTACCCAGCAGTGCTAATGAAGGCAGCTAGTTCCATCTCTCTCAGATTATGCATCGAGTCCAGAACAATGCTACCCTGCTTATAGCTGGCGCGAGCAGAATGGACTATATTCGGCAGACAGAACTGCACGCAAGAGCAGGACTTCAGCCACTGAATATGGTCCTCCAAGGGCTAGGGAGAAAGACCTGGGAAAAAATAGAAAATGAAATTATCCCGCATATAGAGGCAAACATAGATATACCGCAACCGATAATTGGACGAGCTACTAGGAGAGCCCTATTCCTAAGTGGAAGACTGTGCTCCCAGGAAAATCAAGCAGCTATGTATATGTAACAAAGACTAAATTATCCTACGCACGAAAAAGACTCCAAGCAAAAGACCACGACAAAGACTCACCGAAAAGAGAAAATCGAAAGAGGTGAAGTGCCCAAATGATAAAAATAATAAATACAAAACCAATAAATAAATTAAAAGAGGCGAAGTGCCCAAATGATAAATACAAGACAAATAAATAAATTAAAAGAGGCGAAGTGCCCAACATAATTAAAACAAAATGATTTAATCAAACATTAAACAATAATTATAACTAAAAGAGGCGAAGTGCCCACAACAGGCTAATTAAACAAAACTAAATCAAAATAAAAGTAAAAATTAAAGCTAACGAGTTAGCAAAAACATAATTGAAAGGCTTGAATGCTTAAAGACGGAGGACAAAAATGTATATATATATATATATATATATATATATATATATATATATATATATATATATATATATATATATATATATAAATAAAAGAAAAAGATAACAATAAATAAATAAACAAATAAAAAGGCAAGATAAGAAAACAACAACAAAAGTGTCAGCTGAAACACTGACACCATCGAAAGAGGAGGAATAAAAAAGAAATTAAAAAAGTAAGATGCCTGAGATGCCCTCTACACCAGGACAAAAATAAATATTCTTCGCTACTATCTACACTTACAACACATTTTTTCCACTTGTTACATCAACCAATCAATTTCTTTCACTTGCACTTCACATGGACTCATCGTAGACACATCGTACGATACGGGTCCCTTCTCAAGTTCTCCGAAGAAGTTTATCACCGGCAAAGGTGGGAAAGGGTAATCCATGCCAAAAACGTGAACTTGCCACACTTGTTTCCCCCGGGGATAACAAAAATTGAAGATAATTTACGAAGCCACACATAGCCGACCAATGTCTGGCTAATCCCCCCCGCGGTTCCCTCTTCGAGGCAAGAGAGCGGAAATGAACTGAATTGCCATTCATCTAGTCTCGCTCCAACTATGTCGGTCCACTTTGATAGACATAATTGGAAACGTAAATGAAAGCAGGTTTGAGGATTAGCCCACTGTCGAACTCTACGGAAGAGACCACCCGGTTACGAGGCGATGCTGAAAGCTTTGGGGAAGAGTTCACTCTAATCTCTAAGGGTAGTTTTTGGCCAGGACCACAGGGTAACAGGTAATCACCGTCCCTATGTAAGTTGGTTAGGAGGACCTTCCTTTTATTATAGAATTACAAAAAGGTTTTCAGGAGAAAACGTGAACAAGTTCTCAGGAGAGAAGGAAATAATGAATACATAAGGGGCTCAGGAGAGCCCATTAACAAGGGAAAAAATATAACATGAAGAGGAGGAGGAAGGGGCAGGATGGTGGGAGCAGGTGCTACCCGGCAGAGAGCTGATAAACGTCCGTCCCGTCTCGGGGAGTGTGGAGCCTTAAGTAGCCCAAGCTAGGAAGGGGCCCACACACGGCTCTTACTAATTTCTTGAAAAGTACCGAGACGGGACATCTGCCGGGTTGCGCCTGCTTCTAACATATCCTATGTTTCCTAGAGGATATCCTAAAGGCCTTAGAAAAGGCCACCAGAGAGGCGGACGAGAGGGACTGAAGGATGAGGTCCGAGGGTTTGCCCCTCTTTAAATTCCAGATGGCCCCGATGTTATCGCTGAAGAGGAGGGCACGGGGGGCCATGATGATGGTCAGGGTGGCGGCCAGGGATTCGAGGTCGAAGATTCCCGCGTCCCAGGTGCGACAATCGAGTGTCATAGAGGCCCCGTTACACCACCAGCCAAGGCCCCATGGGGAGGCATCCACAAAGATGGCGGGACGAATGCCCTTAGGTGGTCGGAACCGAGTCCATTTACCGTGAATGAGGCGGCTGAGGTGGAGAAAGGGGGCGGGACGGGGCTCGCTTCGTTGGGAATAGCAGAGCTGGACCGAGCAAAAGGGGAGGTGGAGCGCTGGGAGGACGAAGTTGAGAAGGGCCGCCAGTCTAATCCAGGCTTTGTTGGCAACGGGCTGGGAGGACATTGTGACCAGGGCAGAGCGGGTTTTATCCAGCATGTTGGGGGTGAGTTGTATGCGTTTCTTGCGCAAGTTGACGTTAAATCCGAGGTAAGAGATTTGTCTGGTAGGGAAGGTGATTGACTTGCGCCAGTTAGCGTTGATGGAGCTTCGCTGGATTGTACGCATGAAAAGGCGAAGGGCCTGTTTCGATCCCAGGCAGAGGACATCGTCCAGGTATGTGAAGACCTGGATGTTGCAGGTGAGGGCGAGCTGGTTCATTACTGTCGCGGTGAGCTTCTGCATAAGGAAGGGGGCGCCATTAGAACCCATGGGGAGGTGCTGGAACCTAAAGGAGCGGCCCTGGCACTTGAGGCCGAACCAAAGGCGAGCCTTGGGGTGGAGGCGGAGGTGGTAGAACCCGTCTTTTAAGTCCAGTTTTATGGCCCAAAGGCCTTCCGTGGGGGTTCCCATAATGCGGGATACGCTGGGAAGGCTGAACCTCGGGGGAAGGGGGGGGGTATATGCCTCGCTAGCCGAGGACATATCGTATATCAAGCGGGCTGTTCCATTTGGTTTGGTGACCCCAAAGACTCGATGGGTGCATCTAATGTGGCCTTCTTCGAGAACGCCCTTTTCTACGAGGGTTTCGAGCCAGGGGAGGGTCCGGTTGTCGGAGGGGGCCCAGTGACGGTAAGCCTTGTTTAGAAAGATTTTAATTCCGTTGGTGCGGTTGGCTTTCTGAAGATGGGACACCGCTGGTATGGAGTCGAATGAGCCGGGAGTTTCGACGTCAAGAGGGGTTGAGTAGTCGACACGGGGCGTTTTAGGTTCAAGGGGGTCCAAGCTGGGACTTTCCCATTGGTTTCCTCTATCGTCTTCGCGGTCGTTGTTACGTTCATTGTTGTTGTTCTCCACGTCTTCGTTGTTATTATCATTGTTGTTTCTTCCTCTCATGATGTCCGGGGGGCCGCTGTTGGGGTCATTTAGGACATCACCCATATCAGAGGGGTGAGTGGAAGAGGAAGCGAGAGAGGAGGGGGGGGGGTAATCCAAAGGACAGTGGGGACAGCGAGTCCCGGTTGGGGCACGCAGACGGTTTAGCAAAAAGTTGGAGGTTGTTGGGGCCGAGGGTCGTTGATGACGATGGCGCCGAGTTCTTCTGACGCCTTTTCAAAGAAGCGGGTCACATCGGGGTCGGCAGGGATGGGGGCTAGAGAAATAGTAGGGTCGTGGAGCTCGACAATGGGCGCTGAAGGCGCGGGAACACTTTCGACGGGGACATCCCCGAAAACACTGAGCACTTCAATGTCGTCATCAGACGAGACACTAGGGGGCGGGAGTCTAGTTAAACGGTGGACTAGGTAAGGCACTTGCACTAGGGGGAGCACGGGGTCTGGAGAGCCGAAAAGGTCGTCACGAACACAAGGGTTCCACTCAGGGGTGGAAGAGGCGTTAGAGATGGTGAATCCGGTCGCGGAGGAGTCCAAGGTGGGGTCCGGGCTGGGGAAATAGGGAGGGGAGCCCGGATTTAGGGAGCGGAATTCCTCAGAAGTGTCCGAACGAGAGCGCAGGTCAAAGCCCATGCGACGGCGGTGGTGGGCAATACGGATCTCGGTCTGCCAATCCACGCGGGACCTAACGTCAGCTAGGAACCTGCGGGCCCGGTCGAGATCTAGCCGGAGGGCGTCTCCTACTAGCCCGGCGGGGTGCTGGCTGTCGGTACCAAGATCCATAGGCGGGCGGTGCGGGTCGTGACGCGACTGAACGGTTGAGGATGCGGGAGTCGTATTCAATTCCGGCAAACAGGCTTCGTGTAGCCTGTTTGCGTCCCAAGCGTAAGAGACACTACCTGAAAAAAATTTAGCACGGTATGTAAATTCAGTGTAATATTTCTAAAAACAAATTCAAAGTAATATTTCTTAAAACAATAAGAATATGAATATGTACTGAAAAGTCCTGTATGCCGATGCATTAAATCATCGTATT
The DNA here is from genome assembly GCA_963969495.1 of Ceratothoa steindachneri. Classification (NCBI taxonomy): domain Eukaryota; kingdom Metazoa; phylum Arthropoda; class Malacostraca; order Isopoda; family Cymothoidae; genus Ceratothoa; species Ceratothoa steindachneri. The sequence continues at coordinate 123,810,329 of OZ018326.1, forward strand.
GGAACTAATTGGATATATGTACATCTTATTTTGAGTTTATTGAGTTGTGTTGTATACCTTCTCAATTAGGATAAGTTCCCCATTAACCCAATAGGATGCATTAACCTATAGGGACACACTTCAACAAAAAATATAACTAAAAAATGACTCATGATTTCCAGATTTGCATTCTTGTAAAATGTAAGTTGACCAAAAGGCGTATACAAGTATTAACAATTGAAAATGTCAATATCAAAAAGCTTAGAAATGCCAAGTGTAAAATGATCTTACCTTTAAGTCACCACATATCCTCCACTTATAGCTAGAGTAATTTATTGCATCCAGCAATTTTTTCATATTTTCATAACTTTCAGTAAGTTGGATTGAATGGCCTATAGGAACGGAAGCTCTCTTGTTACCAATATTCAGTAACACAGCTTTTAAACTTCTACTGGAGAAATCTATGAACAGTCTCCATTCTAATGGGTTGTAGGGAATTCCAAGGGCCTCAACAAGTCCTTTAATATTGGCGCAGTATTCCTAAGAGCTGAAAGAATGCTGTAAAAAATAGCTTCGAAACTCTTGTTCTCTATTTCTGTACCCCCCTAAATGTTGTTTCTTAAGCGAGAAGATTACTTTCACGAAGTCGAGAGCCAAGAAGTTGTGTATTCGTCTTTGAAACCCCCAGATCCCTAGTCAGGTCATTTAACTGAACTTGAGTGAATGGTCTTTCGACCATATCATGTGTGGAAACCTGATAAGACTCAGATGTGTCATAATCTTGGTCAACTTCCATATTAATCTCTTCATGTACCTCTATATGTTCAGGGGGAGAAGGTATAGGAATTCCTGGGCCATAGGGCAGGGGTTTGATGGCAGAAGGAACATCCGGATATGCCACACTATGTTTATTCTTCTTATTTATACCTGTGGAAAATATAATTGCATATTACATAAAGGAATTGATTTGGAGTTGCAGATAGTACATAAATGTTTAGTAAAGGATATGTTCATGCTGAAGTGAACTATGTTAGTTTTTAATTTTATGCTAAGTCTTTGCATAATAATGACATTTTCAGGAGCCAGTATAATACAGAAAGCTTAAATACTTGATACAATGCTCACCTTTAAGATTTGTCATGCAAAAATAGCAGTCCATAGTGTGGTCCTTGCCATCTCTCCACACCATGGGAACACCAAAAGAGAGGGACTTCTGTTCGCCCTGACTCCAGCGTCTTAAACTTATGTCGCATCCCTTGCAGCAGATATGTGGTGCAAAAATTTTATCTTGATCTCTTAGCCTTACTCCAAAATATGCATGATACAAAGATTTAATTACAGGAGGGATTGTACTTTGCTGCTCGGGAAAAGTCACTTTGCCGCAAACATAACAAAATCTGTCGGAGCTATTCTTACATTTTCTGTTCATTTTTAACTCAACCACTATTATTATTATTCTGATTATTATAATGCTAAGCAATTTTTAACCTGCAAAATATAAACCTATTTGCATACTTACTTAAAATGTACACAAAACTTACTGCGAATAGAGCAGTGCAAAAACTATTGAAATTTGATGTAATATAGGAGATGTATAAACTATAAAATTATTATCACCCCCTGTATCGCAAAAACTGGAGGTGATAGAGAAAAACGGATGACAGATTCGGATTTAGGAGGTCAATTTTATTAAGAAACACTATAGAAAACCTAAGGTACATTTTTGACGCAGACCAGTGTAATAGACCTAGAAGAGTCATTTTCAGCAGTGAAAATAACGATGACCACAGGTGATCTGGTCATAGCCAGGGCTTACCAACCCCCACGACGCTCATACCTACGGATACCAAATCTCGCTAAGCTCTTCCGTAGACAGACCTCAACCTTTCTAGCCGAAGACCTTAACGCAAGGTGCAGGGAAGCAGGGTACACAACCCATACAAATGAAACGGGATAAACTCTACAACTTCTAATGCAAAGAGGCCTACTAAACAGAGAAGGACCAGACTTCCCTACTTATCTCACAGACCGAGCTTCGACTACCCCAGATATTATTTTAACGAATCACAACTTCAATCTAAATAACTACGCGCAGCGAGGCCCCGCAACCCCCTCCGATCATTTAAGAATAAATACCACCATCTCAACTTTGCCCATCCAAATAAAAATAGCACGCAGAAAAGCAACCAGCAAAACAAGCTGGGATGGATACAGACAGTACTTAAATACAATAGAAACTGGACCCCTTAACAACCAAGGTAAAAACGAAATAGATGACCAACTAGAATTAATTACCAGAAAAATCAGAGAGGCGGACAGTATACACACCCCAACAATAGAGTACAGATCCATACCTGCACCTAGATGGACCAAAGAGATCCAAGATGAAATGGAAGAATTTCAAAACATAAATGAAATCAGGGTATCGGGAAATACGATGGAAAGGTACAGAAGTATTATAAGAATTAGAAGGAGGATAGACACCCTCATTAAGGAAAATTCAGACAGCCTTTGCAATAATATAATAAGCAAAATGAAAATAGAAAAGGATCCAAGGAAATTCTAGAGACAATGCAGGAAATTACACGGATCACAGCCAAAAGAGGAAATAAGCCTGAAAATACAGAACCAGCAAGTAGAACAAAATGAGGAACTCCAAGAACATTTCCGAACACACTGGAAGAAAATGTTTTCTATTTCACCGGAAGAAAAGCAAGAATTCGACCAAAACTATAAAGAAGAAATCTTACATAGCCTGGAAACACAACCTGAACGTACTATACCGTTTAGAAACGTTGACGAACAAAGAGACAATCCCATGGGGGAAGGAAAGCCTTTTTCAATGGATGAATACCTAACAGCCTTAAAATCCTTTAAACTAAAGGCTCCAGGACAAAGTGGGATATCCAAAGCTCACCTAATCAATGCCCCAGAAAATGTGCACGAATCGGTAGTGAAGATCTTCAATGCCTTCCTAAATATGGGATACTTCCTCCAAGCATTTAAAACGGCAAAGATGATCTTCCTGCCGAAGCCGGGCAAACCGAAACATCAAGTCACAAGCTTCCGTCCTATCTCGCTCCTGGAATTTCTAGGCAAAGTCCTAGAAAAGCTCCTTAACGAAAGGTTGATCAACCATCTTAACATAAACAACCTATACAACCCACAACAGCACGGGTTCCGGAGCAAGCGAGGGACATACACCGCGCTAGCAATCATTACCGAAAAAATTGCTACTAAAACAGGGCGAGGCAACAGAGTTGATATTGTACTCCGTGATGTTGCTAAAGCATTTGACAAGGTGCGGTTGCCTGGCCTAAAAGCCAAAATCTGTAACCTTAACCTGGAGATAAACATCTGCAAAACACTGCAGCTATCTAGACGAGAGGAAAACAGTATTGCAGATAAACGGCAAAACGGGCGACGGAATCAATCTGCAAACGGGTGTCCCACAGGGAGGCTGCCTCTCAACAATTAGCGGACGATATCACTCAGATAGTGACCAGTGACAGAAAAAAACCCAAGGACATCGCCCTAAGAACAGGAATAGAAATTAAAAACCTAAATAATTACGAGAAAAGGAATAAAATAAAGGCAAACAAAGATAAGTTCAAACTAATACCCATGAACAGAAGAAAAAAAGCCACTGTACGCGTAAATGGAGAGGCATATCCTTTTTCAACAGAAGGACGTGTCCTCGGACTAAAATTAACAACGTCAGGCTATACATGTCATCTGCCACAAAAAATCATCGAAGCAAAATCAACCTTATCAGCACTATACAGATTCAGACAACTATCAACCAAAAATAAAAGAAAATTATACCTGGCGTTAGTACAACCTAAGCTCCTATAACCAATAGTATCATTGAACGCATTAAGTAACTCCCAAATCAAGAAGATCTAAAGAGTCCAAAATCAAGCCACTATAGAACCCATAAACACAATTTTACAAAAGAGAGCAAGAAAGCTGTGGGAAAAAAATAAAAATACAATACCCCAGAATATAATAGACCAAACCATCGTACAAGCAGACGAGATCCGTCGTACGCAATATAAACAACGCTTCAACGGAAGCCTGAGAAAAAACATTAACAAACGTCAATCCAATCTAGAGGTAATAAACTATAGAACATAAATGAAATTACTAGAAACGTAACAACTAAAAAAGGAAAAACTGATTATGACTACCATCTATACAACTCAAATGAGAATCCCGATGAGGAACTAAAAGTAATTACTGACCAAGAAAATATATATATATATATATATATATATATATATATATATATATATATATATAGAGAGAGAGAGAGAGAGAGAGAGAGAGAGAGAGAGAGAGAGAGATAATAGTATTAATAGTAAATAAATCAAACTAAAAAAAAACCCGAAAGAAGCACAAAAAATAAATACAAATTGATACAGACGCTCTATTGAGCAAAATAAAAACAAGGATCCAATGCTTAAAATAACAACGTATTTAAAAAAAAAAAATCTAAAAGAAAAACGAAAGCGTTAGCCAGGCAACCCGGCACAAATCTCTAACATCTTCCCCTATCATCCTACACACATTAACACATACACCACACTTTAATTTCTATCTATCATATCTCACTCTCTCTACACATTCTAACTTTATTCATGTTATGCTCTTATGCTTATGCTTCTTTCCCTTTCTGCCAGATCTTCACTCCACTTATTACATCGGTAAAGAAGGCAAGAACATTTCAAAACGCTCCGAAGATGATCGAATAAGATCGAAAGCTTAGCAATTTAGTTCGGTCTTTACCAAAACATTCATTTAAAAAAGGAGATGAATACTGGACAAGTGATCCACCATTTACAAGATGGAATAAAAAAAGATAGTTAGGAGAAGAGAAAGTTGCCAAAAGGAATTAATTAAGGCAAAATATACAATGGTCTTCAACAAAATTTGCATTCAAGAAAGACTGCTACCCAACTACACTAATATATAAATATATATATATATATATATATATATATATATATATATATATATATATATATATATATATATATATATATATATATATATATATATATATATATATACATGAAACATAAATTGGACGCGAATGAGCAGAGACAAGAAACAGGAGGTTTTTTTTAGAGGTAAGAGAAAGGGACATTAGAAGAAGACTAGAATCAAAGAGAGCAGAGGGCGGCACAATGAAGGCAATCCTTTACCGAGAAGACAGAGATAACGCCAGGGGAAACAAGTTTGAAATTTCTGGCCGGGACTCGAATCCGAGTCTGCTGATTGCCGGTCAGATGCTCTGTTCTTCTATATATATATATATATATATATATATATATATATATATATATATATATATATATATATATATATATATATATATATATATATATATATATATATATATATATATATATATATATATATATATATATATATATATATATATATATATATATATATATATATATATATATATATATATATATATATATATAGAGAGAGAGAGAGAGAGAGAGAGAGAGAGAGAGAGAGAGAGAGATAGAAAGAGAGAGAGAGAGAGAGGCATGACCTAAAGTTTGAAGACCAACATACATTTTTATTTTTTTCATTCGGTTTTTTTCAAATTTTCGTGATAAGTAGGAATAATTATTCTACTTAAAATTATTCTCATAATATTTAAATTATTTAAGTCTTATTAAATAGTCAAATTTCAAAAATAATAAAGTAGAAGGGTTTTGGGGTACTAACCGAGAGATTAATACTTGCTGGGGTGTCCTTTCCGCTTGATACCTTCCAGGAGACGAATAAGTACTAACTGCGAGGTTCTTGAGTAAGAATGGCTGAAAACTATTCCACAACTGGAAGTGATGAATGAGCTCAGGCAAATAGGAGGTTTCGTGACCCCGTAGACCCCTGGATAAACCATAGGTTCTCAATGGGGTTCAAATTCGGGCTACTCCCCGTCCAGTTTTCAATGTAGTGCAGCGCACATATATCGAACTAATCCTTAATGAGCTAGGCCGTGTGTGCAAGTGCACCGTCCTCCATAAACACCTCTGACAAGCGTCAAAGCAATCTTCCAGGTGGTCGCTGAACAGCTCCAAGTATCTCTCCTCTGCACAGTAACACTCTTCTAGATTACAAGTTCAAAGATTCCGTGATACCCGAAAGTTCCCATACCATAAGACTATCAGGGTGTTTCACGGTGGCCTACCTAGGGTCGAGAGAATCTGACACACGCTTTACCTTGGTCTTTTCCCCCTCGCTCCCCAGTAACAGTAAACGTAGTCACGTCATTCCACAACATCTTCTCCCTCTTTACTGTGTTCCAAGCTAAATATTGCTTAGCGAAAGCAACCCCGCCTTTTCCTCTGGGAGAGTTACAATCGGTTTCAAGCGGTTTATAAGTAGGTATAGACAGGATTAAATCTGAGTGGGTGGGAATGTTACCAGTGTGGTTCCTCAGGAAACAGTGTTGGAGCCGATGTTATTCTAGATTTATATTAATGGTATTGACTCGGGTATAAGTAGCGACTTGAGCAAGTTTGCCAATGATACTAAGTTAGGTAGGATAATGAGGTTTGACTCTGATGCTGAGAGGTATTACAAGATGAATTGACCATACTATCTCAATAGGCAAAGAACTGGCAAATGGAATTTAACATAATCAGTGTAGTGTAGTCAGTATAGGTAGGTGTAATCCACTGAATAATTATAAGCTGAGTGGGGAGTTTTAGGAAGGTCAGAATAGGAAAGAGACATAAGTGTCCTGGTAAGTTCCGACCTCCGGTCTAGAAAGCAGTTTATAAGTGCTAGGAATAGAGCTAATAGGGTTTTGGGGTTTAATGGGAGGAGTGTAAGTAATAAGAGTGTTGATGCTTATTGGGAGGAGTTTAAGTAATAGGAGTGTTGATGTTATTCTGAAACTGTACTGGCATTAGGTTGGTTTCATCTCTACTATACGGTGAAATTTTGGTCACCACATTATAGGATGATATTGGTTTGCTTGAGGCTTTGCAAAGAAGAATGACTAAGATGATTCATGGGTTAAATCGCTTAACTTATGGTGAAAGGCTTAGATACTAAATCTACATATGTTAGAAAGGAGAAAAGTTCGAGATGACTTGAGTGAGGTCTTCAAATGAGCAAAAGGTTATAAGAGAGGAGAGAGAGGTTTCTTATTTTTAGTCAAAATGATAGGATATGTAGAAATGGGTTTAAGTTAGACCAGTTTAGGTTTAGGAAAGAGATTGGTAGAAATTGGTTTACAAATCGAGTGGGGAGTTTTAAGAATAGATTGGATAGATTTATGGATAAAGATGCTAGGTGGGACTGAACTGGGTGTTGGGAACAGTAGCTGCCTTTTATAGGCTCTTGATTAACTTTTTATAGAGTCCTTCTTTTCATATGTTTTCTTAGGTGTGCGCGGTGGCTGAAAGAGATGATCGCGGAGCCGTTGATGGATAATCCCGACAGCAGACGTTGGTTCTTCTTATATATTTCCTTGGCCGTGACCCTAGGGTCAGCCTCGGTAGTATTGAAGGGTAGACCCCGAGTCTAGACACACGCACATACTTATGAGCACATTCAAACACGCACACACAAACATGACCTTGCACCCCGAGTCTACCCCTCCCTTTATTGGTTTGTCGCCAAAATGTTTCCAACCCCTCCCCCTTCCCCTTCCCCCCCTAGGATAGTGACTTTTTTCGAGCAAATCGGAAGGGTTTCTTTGGCGCAGTTTGAATTTTCATGTATTGTCTCGTATTAGCATAACACACACACCCGCATATACTCATGAGAACATTCCAACACGCACACACAAACATGACCTTGCACCCGGAGTCTACCCCTCCCTTTATTGGTTTGTCGCCAAAAGGTTTCCAACCCCTCCCCCTTCCTCCCTTGGACAGTAACCCTTTTTGTAGCAAATCGGTAGGGTTTCTTTGAGTAGTTTGAATTTCCATGTATTGTATAGTATTAGCATAAAAGTGGAGTTGCCACTTAACTTTTTACAATACTTTAATTGGTCCGTCTATTTGCCATCTTTTAAATCATTTGTTACTAAACTTCTTTGTGTGTCCCATGTTCTAAGATGATCCTACATCCACACCGTATTACACCCAGACCTAGTAAATATTTTGCAACCGAAGATGTGCGTGGATCGGATTCTAAATTTAGCCCAATTTATGGATTAAGAAAATTTAATAATCGGTGAAAAAATTCAAAAACCAGCTTATGTATCAGGTTTTTTTTTGTAGGGGGGGGGGGATAGATTTTCTGTATATTACATTCTAACATGGTGAATGATGGTGAGAATGTAGTGAACATCACTATATTTGACAAAATCCCTGTTATTTCGCTTTATCTCATGGTATTCCTATCAGCTCACCTATATGATGAAAGCCAAGATTGAGGAGGCAAGGATGAAAGAATTTTCCTTCTCACAAGATCAAGAGAATGTGATCAGTTATTTTGTAAACAAATTAATCAGAAAATATTATAAATGATTAAACAAATTATATACATAAAGAGTTAATAATAGTTGACAGGGATTCAATGTATACTAACTTTTAAAAAAAATTCTTGTAAGATCCCTTTGAAACCGAAATCTATGGTTCGATAATTCTCTGGAAATTCAACTCGTTTATGAAATGTCTTTCTCAAAACCTTTTTTCCTCTCACCTCTTTCACTACACCGTGTTCCTCGGCTCTGAAACCCATAATTGGTACAGGGATATGAGTATCAGCATTCTCTCTATCATCATCGGCTCCAACTAGGCGTTTCATAGTATCGTAGGTTATTATATCCTTCGTCTGAAGATTAATGGTTAATCCAATAGCACTCGTCGTTTGAATACGTACTGAATAGGATTTGGGACCCGTAGAGCAGAATGAATCTCCATACGCATCAGCACCGTACACATCTTTAATCTCATCGCTGCGATCACCTAGGAATTCTACAAGTTGAGGTTGTGGGTTATCTTTCCTACCAATGAAGATGGCATTGTCCGTGTCACAGTACAACAACCGTTCACCCAACGAGTATAAGATGCCATAGAGCTTGATTCGAGCATAGGAAGGTGTGAATGCTGCAATTGGACGATTCGTTACGTGGGAGTTAAGTTCTACAGATTCAGCATTCTCCACTTTCGCTATGTATGCATTGCTAACTACATCCAAAGAGCTTACAATGTAATCATCGTTTTTCACCAGGTCTATTACATCATGGTCCAAACCACATATGATTGTTTTCCTACCGGGAATCCTCTGAACGAACTTTCCCCAGAGACTGTAAAGGAAGAAAATATGATCAGGATTAATAGGCTTTTTTTGTATCATTATTATTATTACTAGTATTATTATTTTTTATTATTATCATTATTATTATTATCACCTTCAAATTTTAGAAATTATTGACTTCATACTCGTTAAACAATGTTTTGATATTTATAAAAATTACATTTTGAATCTAATATTTCAATGCAGAAAAACTAATCGCAGAAAGAAATCCTTACCTGTTAGACAGAGTTTGCTTTAAAACGCTTCCCAGGATTCTTTTTTATGTTGTTTATTCGTATGTGATCGCACTCGCGTGAGGTTTGCTGAGCGCATGTGGTATAAAGTGTAAAAGTAATTTTACCACCTATGGATTGAGAGAACTGGAATATAAAGATCATTAGGAGGAAAAACATCAACTTTTACGATACCGAAATATGTCTTATTTACACCCTTGGGGAATTCTTGAATAGACGGAATTTCTCTCACGGATAAGCAACGTCGAGGTTATCCTCCGGGATAAGGATTGTTTTTTCAGGTAGTACGGATATAATGAGCAAAAATAGACGTGTAAAAAAAAATTAATTGAATATTTATCTATTAATCAGTCTCACCATGGAAGTCCAGAGGATGGTGTGTCACCAGGCTACATCATCAAGACTTGCAAGAAGAAAGTTTAAATTCACTCCAGATAAAAATAATTTTTTATTAGGGCACGATTCCTTAACAAATATGTCTATTCAAATCCTAGATAATCTAAAAACACCTTCTGATATTTATTTTTAAAAATATAAAGTTGGATTAAAAATAAAAATTGATAACTTTTATCTGTTGCATATCGAATACCGTTTTCCTGACCCGATTAACGCAGCCCTTTTGATTAAGAGAATCAGTAAATGTGTACAAAGTAATCAGATTGCGAACATCCATGAAATTCTAATTGAAATTATGTATTTTAAACTAGATGTAAAATAAAATTGGATTTTAAGATAAGATGTCTTTTATTGAATAGCTATATAAGAGTGTAAACGAATCAAATATGCAGTTAAAAATGAACTGCCGATTGTTACGCTTATCCCTGAGTCTGCTAACATCTTTTGGTGGGGTAAATCATCTATTTCAATCTGTAAACAAGATCACTAAAAGATCTGATGTGGAAAGCTTTCTCTCAGGTTTGGATAGCTATACACTACACAAGCCCGTGTGAAAAAGATTCAATACAAAACACGTTAAAACACAAGGTTCAAACGAGATTTGGCAGATAGATCAAACTGTAATGTGCAAATTTGAAAGTTTTAATTATAGTGTACGCTACATACTCTTTGTAATTGACGTATATTCTCAATATCTCTGGCTAATTCCTTTAAAGGAGGAGACGGATGAGGTAGTGCCAAATGCTATACGAAATCTCATGGAAGAAACCAGATGGATTCCAGGTTATATATGTTCTGATGATGGAGGAGAGTTTAAAGAAAAGAAGATGAAAGGCTTATTGAATGAATATAATATCGGCGTATATCATGTTCACCTACTAAATAAAGCTAGTCTTGTAGAGCTTGTACAAAGAACAATAAAGAAAAAACTTCTCAGATATTTTACTTTTAATAACACAGGGAAATACATCGACGTGTTAGATGATTTTGCAAAGGCTTACAATAATTCTAGACATAATGATTGGGAACACACCGTTCAAAGTTATACATGATGTTGCTATACCGAATCAGAGAGCCGAAGGTAAGAAAAAGAGGTTTCTATACATGATGTTGCTAGACCGAATCAGAGAACCGAAGGTAAAAAAAAGGTTTATAAATAAGATCGGTGATTATGTTAAAATCTGACGCATTTCCAGTAATTTATAAAAAGGATACGAGATAGGGTGGAGTGAGGAAATCTACAAGATATATAGAATTTCAAACGTATCATACTTGTATTATATTGAAGATATAAATGGAGAACATATCGAAGGTGGAGTTTATGAAGAAGAACTAAAGAAAGTAAAGTTTAACTCCCGTAAGAAATATGTAGTGGAGAGGATAGTTAAAGCAAAAGGGCATAAAAAAACAAGCTATATTTAATAAAATGGCAAGGTATCCAAAGTCGTTTAACTCATACGTCAAGGCATGTGATATCACCTACCAACCTTGAGCACATGCATTAGTGAAATTATATAAAGGTAGGAGATGAGGAAGGTTTTTATCAGTTGTGAAGATGGAGTCAAAGAGTTTTTATGTCACCCTTCCTGCCTCACCCCTTCCCCCCCCCCCTGGACGTTTACCCTCAAAATACCATGTCTGTCTATAAAACTGAATTCCACAAATCCATTATAACAGACACAGTCAATATGAAGTAGGAATTTCTGAGTTTCAATTTACAGGGAATATCTATAATATTACTAAGCCTACACATGCATTCCCAGTCTATCTGAAAATGACGGAAGTAAATTATTATATACGCATCGAATACTATATTAGCAAGAGGAAAGGAAACAAAAATAAAAGGCATTGAATATGCTTATGATAAAATATGGATAGACGCCAGATATTATAAAAATGAAAAGGCACTCATAGAGAAAATGAATCTGAAAATGAGACAGAAATTATCACCTCAAGATTTACTGTTTCAATCTGACAAGACGCAACGGAAAATGTTTAGATTTTGCTGCTCTCATATGTCATCCGAGATCATGTTACATTTACTCTAACCTTGTAGACTGTTATTTAGTAGGCGGGACACAGTCGAGGCGGCTGAGAATTATTCACCTTCCCTTCAATGATAGTTCATTCGGTATAACTATTGATAATCAACACTATCTGAATCTAAGCTCTGGTGACTTTAGATCAATTTATATCTATATAAGAACGGTTGAGGAAGAAAATTTTCTATTATTTCTTGATCATTTGATGATAAAACTACACATTAGGAGCAGACATTAAAAAATAATTTAAAAAATGTTGAATGGCCCACGTGTGTTTAAAGGGTTAATAGCTCAGAGAGGACATAGTCTTGGATCCCTTTTCGCCTCCCTGGCAAAATGCTCGCTATCTAGGAAAGAAGGCAATTTCCGCCAGTTTCGTTACCATTGAGGATATTATGCACGGGAAGACCGCAAAGCAATCTTTGAAAGATCAGCTTGGAAGGAGGAAAAATATAATTACTAAAGATACTAGACGATATATTAAAAGAAAGTCAAAATCTGAGAGTGATAATGAGAGGACAACCGGAAAAATGGGTGTAATAAATAGGCGAAAATGGATGAATAATAAGTTGAAAAATAGAAAAAAAGTTGAAAATAAATGATGAAGAGGATGGGGATATTTTTTTCTCATAATATAAACAAACACACATTTCATAGATGTTCTCATTAAGTTATTATCGGCTGTAAATCATACACGTGTAAAAATGAATGCTCTTCATCCAACAAGTTATATCTGTGATATGCAACGGCTAAAAGTTATTAATTTGTACTTTTAATCCAGCTTTATATTTTTGAAAATGAATATAAGAAGTTTTTTTTTATATGATCTAGAATTTGAATAAGCATATTTGTTAAGAAATCGTGCTCTAATCATTTTTATCTGGGGTGAACTTAAACTTTCTTCTTGCAAGTCTTGATGACGCAGACTGGTGACACTCCATCGTCTGGACTTTCATGGTAAGACTGATTGATAGATAGATATTCTATTAAGTTTTCTTTACACGTAATGGTGAACGTAGTCGTAAAGATCCCTGAGGATAAATTCTATCACGCGTTCGATAGTGTGCCCTCTCTTGTTGAGAAAACAATGGAATTCATCAAACGACACATTTTTTTTTATATATACTCAGCTTCTGTGATGGTAGGTTGAAGTTTTCGGCATTCATCGAGTCCATCATTGAATGCATCAACTGCATTATGTAAACACTTCATCTGACGAAAACAACTTTGATGAAACTCGTCTTCAAGTTTTAGAAAAGTATTGTACAGCGTGTTTATAAATCGTGTAGGAATGAACTCTTCATCCATTTTCCAGTAAGTACAGAAATGTATACTTGGAAATAGACTGTTTATATTTGCCCTCGCTACACACTTTAGCTGTTTTACACCGTAGTCCTTCACCAGTCGATCTGCATAGGGAAAATTTTCATGTTTTAGCCTGTGTATTGTCCCAAACATAAGCCAAAACTCATCCTCAGTAAGGAATAATTTATCGTTATAGCGAGTTCTTCCGTAGGTATTTTCAAAGATCATTCTAACATAACAGGATTTCGTTCTAATAATTTTCAAAATGCTAAATATATTAGTTTTATATTCTTGTTGTATAATTTGCTTCATCTGAAATCGAGACATAGCTTCTTACGCATGAATATCTGAGAGAATCTGGCCAGCCACTGATACCAGGTCCGATAGGGTTTCTTTGATACGATTTAAGTATTCATGTATTGTCTCATGTGGAGTTACCACTTAACTTTTTACGATCCTTTGATTGGTCCGTCGGGTTGCCATCTTTCACCAGTAAAATTTATTAATAATTCAACCAGTTATTTAGTTTTTGCTGTTGCCGATAAAGATAAGTACGGCGCAAGTTTGCGCGAACCACCGAGCTTGAGGTAGAGGAAGCTGTTATGTGAGTAATATTTTCTAACTCTTTCCGAGGTTCCGAGTTTTTTTATGATAGATTTAGGGAAATTAGAAGATATTTATTTTACTTTTACTTACTCCCAGAAGGTGAGTGGTGATCTTTTCTCGGTTCATGCTAAATCATGGAGTAGTTCGATAATGATAGATTGTTGAAGTGTTTTACTGTCGATGGTAATCACCCCATCATTACTTCAACTGAATCCTTGTGTATCTTTTAGTGTCTGATAAATTAATTTACCTCTTTCACGAACACTAGGATCTAGTTTTTCCAGTACATTATTTGTATAACTGTTTATTTGATCCTTGTTACTCTCATTAACTTTAACGATAGCTGTGTTCACAATCTTATCATACTGTTTCAAATAGTGTATCAACGTGTTCTGGTAAAGGATAACACGTCTATTGGGTGGGATTATTTAGTATAGTAGTCAACTCTCTCTCCAAAGATAAAAGTCTTTCTCGTGGTGGGATTAAGTTTGAGAGTACTTCAATCTCTTTTTCGGAATAAACAATAATTTTGTTCATCTTAGAAGGTTAGAGAGGATAGTTGTTAGAACAGAAAATAAGGTTGGTAGAAACGATCCTCCACGCTGATTTATTATTTTTTTTCTTTAGACGTATATGACCTGGCTTTCGAGCTAACATACGTATTAGATTAATATACATTTCACATACACATTTGACAAAATCACTATCCATGCTTCCTATGATTGATTTTTTCATCTTTTTAGAGAGTGTGGGGAACGTATGGAATAGATACGCGTATCTTTTCGTTCTATGGTTCATTTTAAAAGATATATGGTTTCGATTTCTTTTGTAAATATTAACGTCCGTAAGGTAAATCGTACAGTGTTTCTCAGACTGAAATCGTAGAGCAAATAACCATAATGTTTTGAGACTGCTTCTTTATATATCTTCATGAAGTTATTCCGTTCACCAGGAATTATTTGTCGAGCAAATATTTTTATGTGGGAGATGTTTCTTCTCTGGTTAAATAAGACTAAATTGTGACAGTTTAAGGCAATATCGCGCATATAAGAATTTTTCTAAAATAGATTTTGGTCCACTAGGAATATGGAGATATTCTTATGGTGGGAGGTCACTTTATATTTGCATCTATCTTGTGTATTAAGTCATCTAAAATAAGGAGTGTAGGACTTTTTCTATCTAAATTTGACACATCATACACACTTTATGAAACATTACTTCGTTTTTAAATTCTTCATAGTCTTTCTGCCATACAGTGTAACAGCAGATGATTCTATCAACGCGTTGAGTAAACATCTTATCTCTATTCCTGAGTATACGAAATAGGAAGTGAGTTTTTCCGCTAGACATCGGCCCAATGGTGGATGAAGTACATGGAGATATAAATTTAAGTTTTTCACACTTCCTTCACTCATAATTTCCTTATGTAAAGGATCTTTCAATAAGGTCGCTCGATTTTTAAATGTAAATAAAACAAGTTGTGTGTGATATATGCACTCAATTTATTTTAAATTTGAAAGTACATTTTATTTCATTAAGTGTGGAATATGACGTCGTTCAAATGTCCGCCGCGGCTTCGCTTGGTGGAACGTATTCAGGAGGCCCAATTTTCGATGACTTTGTCACATAAATCTGGCTGAATTTGCTGGATGCTGTTCGTTATGTTGACTTTGAGGACAACAACTGTTTGCGAATTATTCGGATAGACCTGCGATTTAAGGTAGTCCCAAAGAAAGAAGACTAATGGCGTTAAATCGCATGATCTCGGTGGCCAGTTGACGTCGCCGCCGCGCGAGATGACCCTGCCCTGAAATCGCTGGTGCAAAATGTCTATCGTGGCGTGCGCAGTGTGGCAAATAGCTCCGTCCTGTTGAAATCACATGTCGTCAGTATCCATATCAGACATATAATCCAGTTGAGGGCACAAGAAGTTGCTTATCATCGATCTGTAGGTCTCGCTGTTGACGGTTATGGCAATCCCATCTTCGTTCTCAAAAAAATATGGACCGATGATTCCGTTAGACGAAAATCCGCACCAAACAGTGACTCTGTTGGGATGCAATTGGTGCTGATGTATCTCATTTAGATTGTTTTCGTCCTAAATTCGACAATTTTGCTTGTTCACAGATCTATTCATCCAAAAATGGGCCTCGTCGCTGTAGCGAGGATAGAAATCACGCAATGCGCGGAACGTTTGTCGAACGGAGCGCTGATTTTGATAATAACATTTGATGATTTGCACACGCTGTTCAACGCTATAACCTTCCATCGTGACTTGCCAAGTACTACTGAACAGTTCACAGTGAGGTTGCTAGATTTCACTTTAACAACATGGCCACTATCGCCTGACAAAGCTCGAGCGTCCTTGTTGAAAGACCCTTTATAATGAATGAGGCAACTTCTTTCCGATAACTATATAGAAGATCTTTTCTCTAAAATTATTTTTTTCATACTTCCTTCACTCATGATTTCCTTTTGTATAATGATTGAGCCAAATTATTTTAGATAACTATACAAAATCTTTTTCTCTCTTTTTAGATCGTCAAAAATATGTTTACTCCTCCTGCAAAACGAAAGCAGATGATCAAGTTTTCATCGACAAAGAATACCTGACGTTCTGAACATGACCTATGATGACATTACACTAACCTCCGACGATGAAGATGTAGAACTCGCAAGAGAAGGTGAACGTCCAAACATAGAAAATAGGTCATGTAACAACACCATTCTTTTTTCTGATAGAGAGGTAAATGAACTGTGTACAACTTCGTACCCTCATACGCAAGAAAATCCTTTACAGCAAAGAAAAAATTATTCTCGTGTAAAAATTATACCCTAAAGAGAAAACAGACATGGAAACCTTCTTATCATTTTATACCGTCTAATCGTGGAAAAACCAGAATAAGCTGGTCTTGGCAGAGTAGTTCGTGAGCTTTCACGGCATATATTGAATCTGCAATGGCTTCAGGACGGTGATTATAGTGTAAATATAAGTTTTGAAATTGGAGATGCAACCGGTAATACGATCTATTTACACATTCCTTTCCTTCAACTGCGTGAATCGACACTATTCGATTATATCATGGGATGAGATTCGAGACAGCATTGCAGTCTGCGGATACAATTGAGTTTGGAACCTTCAATCTCGTATTTCGTATTTATAGGATTCCTGCAGGCCATGCAATAATACCATCTAATGTTCTATTTGATCGAAATAAAATATATAGAGGACATATAAATTATGCAGGCTGCGCCTTTGTTTCCTCAGTTCTCGCGAAAAAAATGAAGGATAGTGTTTTTTTAAAGAACTTCTGGCTTCCAACAATATTAAAAGAATCTCAGGAGCTGGCAAGAAAATAATCCTTTGTACGAAGATGCTATACTGTAGATAACTTCTCCTTGATAGAACGCAAGCAGAAATGAAGGATCCTCGTATTTACAGCTACAGGAGATGAACGCAAAATCAAATTTCTCCAACGACCTACATATCCTGAAAAATCAGCCCCACTCCTATTCATTGGTCTTGAAGGTGAAATCTACTATCCAATTTGAAACATTAGTGATATATATATATATATATATATATATATATATATATATATATATATATATATATATATATATATATATATTAAAAACAAGATACTTCCTTTTAATCACGGCATGTGTTTTTCTTGCTATACGTTCCATGACAACGTAACGGCCCATCTAAGAGATTGTGAAGGGGTTTGCAGTCAGTGTCTTGCCATTGTGATGGAGAAAGAAATCGAGGGATTTTATTTAATGAGTGCAATCGAGCATTATAGAACCAATCGTGTTTTAACACGCGCAAGTAATTTCATACTTGTGTGAAAATTTAAATGTGTGGTAGATGTAATCGTATAATCATGCAGGATGCAAACTGGATGAGATGACACGAGTGTGAGAAGTTGTTCTGTTCTAAATGTTATACATACTATAAAGTGAATGGAGCAAAACATACCTCCTGGATGAAGAGGTCAAAGAAGTCTATGGTCAAGAAATAAATTGCCGTGTATTATGACATTGAAACCTATAAAGAGTAGGATCATTCATTCCCTTTCCTTATACAGGGTGCGGCAGAACCGATTGAGCAGTTTTAAGGAGTTCTAAAAAAGTAAGGAGAGTATATAGAGATGGTACGCCATATTTGGGAGGCACATTCCCGAGGGGATCCCTGGGGGCCTTTGCCCAGTGGAGCAAGCCATTCCTCGGAAACCGGCCGACAAGGGGACAGCTCCCCCCCACCCCGAGCATTGACTCCTCAAAACTGCTCAATCGGTTCTGCCGCACCCTGTATATTGGTAATTATCTGTGAACTTTTTTGATGATGAGGATGAAACATATGACAAATGAAAGAACTGTGGTCCACGAACAAGGATTTTTTAAAATAAATGGTGAAAACTCCCCTTGTAAACCCTTGAGAAGAGTTCAGACGACTAAGAAGATCGAGAGAAAATGTGAAAACATATGTGATGACACATAATAATGCCAAATTCGATGGCCAATTCCTCTATTTTAATCCTAATCTCTTTGCTTCGAATCCAATGAAGCGAGGACGAAAAAGCTTTTAGATGGAGTTCGTTCAGGACATAATTTTTAACGATAGACTTCCTATTCCTGTCCTCATCGCGGAAAAAACTGCTCAAAACAATGGGAATCCTCGAAATGGAAAAAGGTTAGTTTCCTTACGATTTTCTTTGCCGAGGAAACCTTTAGCTATATCGGCCCGGTTCCTAAAATGAATATTAATTATGAGAAAAGGAGGAATGAGGTAAAAGTATACTTTGACAGTAATTTTGACCCGAATTTCCAGGAAGAAGAATAGAATATTCGTACAGAGTGTATTAAGTATTGCATTCAAGATGTTTCTATCCTTCGCCTGTGTTTTAGAAGTTTAGGTGTTCCTTCATCAAAAAATTTAACATTGATCCTATGCGGTCTTGCATCACAATAGCCTACTTGTATTACCACGTGTATAAAGATGTCTTCTTACTAGAAAGTTAGATTGCAATTATCGACAGGAATAAATCATATAAAGCTATACGTTGGTGTCACAAACTGGGGTCAGGTGACATGCCCAGATTCTTTAACCCAAAAAGTTTAAAGCCAAGGATAGAAGATGCGTCGACCTAAAACGGAAAAACTTTATTTACAAATGTTTGATAATGAATCTACTTGAAAATTCCGATATATTCAAAGACTAAATCATCATAGAAAGGACCTAAAAATTAATTACAACTTTGATAGGTCGAGCTAAGGAATGGCCTTTTGTAATATGCAAAAATATTTAGAGTATGGAAGACACAAGAACAAATATGTACACAAAAATAACGCACGTATGATATTCCTATCTATGAGACCACGGAGAAAGAAGGTTGAGCCACAGAGGGAAGCACTCACCGGTAACGTAACTAAAATGTACCTACGCGCAATGACTGACCATATATATATATATATATATATATATATATATATATATATATATATATATGAAGGCTTATACAAAAATAAAGGGGCACTCACGACCACCAATATCAGGCCTAGTATGGGCCACACAAAAACAAGGACACCACACACGGTTGTCCTACCAAAGATGCACGAGAGGTACAACACTCGTGGTAAACCTGCACTGAAATACAAAAGGGGTACAACTCTGCCGGTTGTCTTACACTAAGTCAATCAATCACAATAACCTTAACTCACGGTAACCTTAACTCAGGATGGCCTTAAATTACAATAGCCTTAAATAGCAATAGCCTTCCGAGACGCACGAAACCGGAAAATAAGTGCACGAAATCCACTCTGCTCCCGAACACAACTTTCTTCTCCAAGCACGAAAAAATGGTCTGTCTTCTGTGAAGAATGAAGGCCTCGACATTGAATTCCCCGGAACAATAACAAATATGGATCGTTCAAAATCCCAATGCTACATCAACATACAATGAAAATTCCCAACTCCAGACATCAAATACTTCCTTTCATGACAAAAACGCAATAATCTTAATCTAATTAAATATTCAATAAAATAATTAGGAGGGAAACTGGCTGATCAAAGCGAACGAAAATTCTAGAATTCCTTTGGATGACGTGTAAGCCTCAATTAAGCGAACGTAGGTCCCACGATATCACGTCACAGCTCTAATCAGAAAGTAAAGGCAAATTATCAGATATTACGTGTGTGACAGTTGGCTTATGCTTGAAGAACATGTTAGAGGAATCCCGATTTTCCATTTCAGAAACGGTGTGAGAGTATTTTTCTATGATGGGTTTTCACCATCAGGAGGAGGAACCATGCTTCTCTTTCATGGATGCTATTGGCATGAGTGTCAGAAAGAGGACTGTAGCCTCAAACAAGATGTTCCCATTGGTGGACGTGGGTCGTTGGACCGCTACTACCACACAATAAAGAGTGATCGAATTTTCGATAAAAAATACAAGGTTATCATTCTCTGGGAGTGTGAGTTTGAAACCACGATGCAAACTATTCCAGGACGACGTGAAACATTTAATAAAATATCCTCCGATGTAATGAATGGTTTATTGAATGTGGGAAGTGCACTTTTTGGCGGCAGATGTAACCCATTTATATTATACTACCCACCAACCGAAGGTGTAAAAATCCATTACGTCGATTTTTGCTCCTTATATCCGTACTGCATGAAAAATAATCCACATTCTGTAAGATCACCTCGACGTTGCGTATCTGTGCGAGAAATTCCTTCTATTCAAGAATTCACCGAGGGTGTGAATAAGACATATTTCGGTATCGTGAAAGTTGATGTTCTCCCTTAATCCATAGGTGGTAAACTTACTTTAACACTCTGCACCACATGCGCTCAGCAAAACTCACGCGAGTGTTATCACTTTGAAAGGCAACGTATGATTTGCGGACTGTACACAACCCTGGAACTGAAATTTGCCCTGGAAAAGATGTATAAGATCAAGAAAATTTACGAGTTTTGGGAGTTTGAAAAGATGGATAAGTTTTTCACAGAGTATATAAAACCTTTCTAGAAGAAAAAAAATAGAAGCTTCTAGATTCCCGCCAGGAGTGGATGGAGAGAAGGAGAAAATTGAATATGTGAAGAGGATGAATCAGAGTGAGGAGATAAACATACGAATAGACAACATCGAAAGGAATCCTGGAAAGCATCTTAGAGCAAAGCTCTGTTTAAACAGGTTTTTTTCCTGCATTGACATATTAGATTCAAAATGAAATTTTTATAAATATCAGCACATTGTACAACGAGTATGAAGTCAATAATTTCTAAAATTTGAAGGCGATAATAATAATAATATTAACATTAATAATAAATAATAATAATAAGACAATAATAATATTATTATTTTTATTATTAATAATAATATTAATATTAATTATAATAATAAAACCCCAAGCCCATTAATCCTGATCATATTTTCTTCCTTTACAGTCTCTGGGGAAAGTTCGCTCAGAGGATTCGCGGTAGGAAAACAATCATATGTGGGTCGGACCATGATGTAATAGACCTGGTGAAAAACGATGATTACATTGTGAACTTTTTGGATGTAGTTGGCAATGCATACATCGCGAAAGTGGAGAATGCTGAACATGTAGAGTTGACTCCCAAGTCACGAATCTTTCAATTGCAGCTTTCACACCTCCCTATGCTCGAATCAAGCTCTATGGCCTCTTAGACTCGTTGGTGGAACGGTTGTTGTACTGTGTCACCGACAATGCCATCTTCATTGGTAGGAAAGATGGAATGTAACAATTGTAAAACTAATTCATCCCATAGATGTTTTTTTTTAATCTTAAAGACCATCCCTGATCCAATATGCTTAAGAATTCAAGAATCTATGTTTCTAAAAAAAATTTCCCCCACTCTAAATTCTGACTCCACTTCCTCTCCACTACTCCTTCTCTAAGATATAAATAAACCCCCCTACATTTTTCTTTCTTCTTAGGCCCCCTCACGCTCTTTCGCTAGTCTTCTTTCATCAGCCGTTTGTAAAAGTTTTTAGTGTTTTTTCCCTAAAATGTATCCAGTGTTTTCTCCATTTATTATTGTTAAATTTCCTTTATTAACTGAATTATCTACCTTATATATAACAATCCAGTACCCTGTATAGCTTTACATTGCTCTTTATATTAAATGTCCGATTTATCTACTACATCCTTTGTATGTTTAAATTTTCAACTTATAATATTAGGGTTTTACGAATTTTGAAAAATTTCCAGTAACAGAAGAGGGGTGAAATTTTGATCCAAAACGTTGTACATATCACGTAAATTAAATGAACTTCTCGTTTTAACTCCTTTACTTCATCCTGCAAACTAAATTAAACCAAAGCATGCCAGGCTTGAGTGGAAGTTTCACTTTGTTCACAAGCTTCGCAATACGCTTCTTTCGCTCTTACTTTATCTTCTGCGACAGAAGCTGACCATATCTCATCTTGTATGAGTAGTGGCGTATGTTACCATGCACTAACTGCCTGATAAGAGTCCTTGACACTCCATTGTCCCTGGCTATGGACTTCATTGACTTGCTGGGATCGTTGTTAATAATGGCCTTGGTCTCTACGACAAATTCGGGGATTATTTTCGTATCGGAACGGTTAGAGTGAGGTTTCTGAGCCGCCGTACCTTTATAGTTACATAGTCACAGCCTGAATTATCTAACTCTTTCCTGATCATCTGCACCGTCCTCAGATTGACACACAATGTATCGAAATCTTCGCATTGGAGCCCATGGCGTGAATCCAAAGTAGCGAAGCTTTACGTTTCCAAATTTTGTCAGGATTAGAATTCAGCCATAGTATTGATTCTTTTTCCTTACAGAAGATGCACAACTGAGTCTCCTATGATAAGAATAAGAGAGAACCGATGCCAAACATCACGCATGCGCGATATTCAGTTACAAACGGTAGCAAATTACCCACTGCTCCATATATATATATATATATATATATATATATATATATATATATATATATATATATATATTATTTCCTCACCTCCGATATTGCTACCCTCTTAAAGAGTTTGTTAAATTTGGAGCAGAGAAGGGTTGCCTTGAGAGAAAGATCTTCCATGCCTTATCGGAGTACTCCCAACTTCTACAACGGAGTTTGCTGGTACCACAAAGAATTGAGGGATTTGGTCCATCAATGCCGCCCTAGCTGCAAAATGCCAGCATCCCACAAGGAATATCCAGGATATTCCTCCGTTGTACCGAGTGACGTCCCTACGCCTTTCGTCAGCCCCATTTTCCTACCCATTCCATCCTTTGAAACGCTGGATTAGGAACGGAGGAGTTTTCAAACGGCTTCTTTAACTTTGCTTAACCTCCATTTGTAACTTCCGATGATAGGTTTCATTGTGTGTCTGTTGACATCCTAGGCCTTTTCTCGCGACCAATGCAGGATTTAAATAATTTCTTACAGTCATCTGCGGAAATGGTAAATAGGTAGAAGCCTTTCCTCTAAAGGCTATTATGATCATAGTCTATCACTGAGTCCTTCAACGATTTCATTTCAAGATTCGGCGCACCAGTCAAAATCATAACGGACAATGCCTTACACATTCCAGTCATGCTTGTTCAATTAATTGTTACAACTAACAGCAGGGAACCACGTTAACACCACCCACAGGAATTCTTGTGGTAATGCGGTGGTCGAATGTGTAACTTAAACCTTTAAATCTTCGCTCCCCGCAAAAATTACTCCTAACAAGTAGCTAGAAAACCTTTCATCGGTTTTCTTAGCTATACACAATTCACCCCAATAGAATAGACAATACTTCATGCACTTATATTTCATGGGTGCAGTTTACCCCTTTCTGGTGATTTGTTTTCCACTCGTAGCAACAACCTAAATAAAAATCAATTTATCTTGCATTTACGATCAAGGATCAATGCAGTAAATTATCCCTCACGAAATTCCCCCCCGGTAAATTCCACCGTGTATATTTCCCCCGCGGTAAATTCCATCAGATGTAAATTTCCCTTATGATAAATTCCACGAAGTAAATTCTAGTGTAGAGTTACTAGATTCTAAAATCACAAGTGCTTGATTTTCTCTGCGTGAAAAAAAACCCCGACCAACTCAAACTACGTCAAACAGAACCAAAAAATTATCACCATCTTTCATTTAGATGGTATAAAATCTTGCCCCATCGCGTCATCATTTATAACAACCAAGAAGAACAAACTGGAACTGTGTGATGAAGAAAATCATATTTATGAGAAGCATTTTGATAACAGTGGCAAGACAAAAAATATATTGGCGCTGTGAACCAGTTTATAAAGAGTCCAGAGCGAGAGTTCAAACGAATATCAATAATTGAACAAGAAATAATTTTATCAACAGGTAGTCATAACTATCCATCAAGCAGTGCAAGAATAGAAGCTCTGAAAACAGTCAGTGCAATGGGAAGTGCATTAAAAAAATGATATAATATCTTGGCGGGAAATAATTGCTACTGCTATACAATCACTCGACGAGAAAGCGAAATCACAGTTGAGAATTCTTCCTCGTAACATGCGTAACTGGAGCCAACAAGATTTAGGAATTCCAACGCTACCAACAGGTTGGACTGGGTTCGAAATTCAAGACTGTGAAATAATACATTAATGACGGTTCACTGATATTGGCTTTTGACAGCAGTATTGAAGACCATGCCAGGATATTAGTATTTGCAACAAAAACTAGTTTGATTGACTTAGAAGCATCTAAAAACTGTGAATGCGATGAGATGTTTAAGGTGTGCCAACTTATGGTCGCAGTTGGTGACGATGCATGTTGACATCCGAGAGTCGTGTGGGCATGCATGTTTGTTTTACTTCCCAACAAAACAGAAGTTGCCTATCGCCTCCTATTCTCATCTATACATGAACCTCCTTCAAATAACTGACCGTTAATTATATCTTGGGCTTCGACAAAGCACTGCACAACGCTTTTTTTGTCATTATTTTCTGATGTAAAGGTCGTAGGATGTCTTTTTCATATCGGTCAAGCTTCTTGGTGCTAAGTTTCTGAAGTAGGTGAGCGGATAAGATGCAATAATGATAAAAATTTCCAACTTAAAATCAAAGATTTTACCTCTTTAGCATTATTGCCAATTGAACATGTTAGTGATGCATTTGAAGAGCTGTCTGACAATGACGTTATTACAGCGGACTTTATAACTATATTGAAATTAATTACATTGGCATCGTGCGCAGACGGAGGAGTTCGTCACAGAAGAGAACCCCCACTTTTTACTATCAAGCTTTGGAATGTGCGCGATCGTGTTATGAATTACCTACCTCTGTGGAAGTGTTTCATGATGAATTATTGTCATCAATAACATCCATGCATCCGAATTTGTGGAAAATGTGTTTAGCTCTTAAAGAAACAAAAGGAATAAGTCAAATAAGAATTGCTCATATTCGATGCGGAGACGGATCAAGCAAAAACAGAAAGAGAACCAAGTCATAAATGCAAGACTTAGCGGCTACGCGAAGGACATGAAAATATCCTTTAAAAGTTTAAAAAAGAATTCGTAATTTACATTTACCTGATCCTTAAAAATAGTATTTTTAAAATATAAACTGATCATTGAAAATATTATTTGTTTTATTTTATCCCAGGTCATATAAAAAAAACCCTACTGCATTGCATTTTCAAAATATTTCGTCCTTCAAAATGTTAGTGAACTATATAAGCAAACTATATGTCACTAAAAATAAAACAACCCGTGAAATTTATCGACAGGAGAATATACGTGGCGGAATTTTCCTTGGGGGAATTTACCTGGAACCCACCCAACAGGACACGTAGGTATATTACAGAAACATTAAAAGGCTATACCCATGTCCTAGCAAGTGACACTCAAATATTCAACAGCTCACATACCCTACAAACACTCCCCCATGAAGTTTTACAAAGCAAAAAACATGCCTACGTGCTAAAAGGGAGCAAAAGGGAACTTAAAGCCCATCTTCGCAACCTTAAGCTCGCCCTCACACCCCAGGTCACTCCAGAAAGCCGACCGACGGCCTACATCTCTCCTAGACATCAGGACTAAGATGCTACGTAAATACACTGATCATTATTACTGTCTCCCCTTTTTTCTTAGCCCATACCTTTCCCTTGGCTCGGAAATGGTTACATGAACAGTTAGAATTACAATGATTATTGTCGTGTTTTTCTTTCTATTATCATATTATAGTAATCAACCTCTTTCCATTGTGTAAGACCCAAAATATTAATTAGTAAGTAGCATTTCCTTTAAATTTTGTACATTGGGTAATGTTGCTTTGTAATTACATTTTTCCAGAGTGATTGTAGCAGAAATAGCCTGCCGCTCCTTGGTAAAAATATTTCGCCTAGCCTAAAATCTCTTAAGTGTATCATCGAGATGCCTTTTAATGACAAGTGAATGTTTTGTTTCCCATTTAGCGTTCTGAGAAGTGCAAGCAAGCGGAGTCTTTTTTAAGGGTCAAGATGGCGCAGTCAATACGCCACTCGCAGGAAACCGTTCGCAACTAACATGACACTACCTTTATTCTTTATTTTTTCATTTCCCCTTTTTCCTACCCCCCCCCCCTCTATCTACGACGGTGCCCAGCCTCGGGAAGAGAGTGTTACTCCTTGGATAATGTTCTCAAGTGGCGTTCGCAGTCTTCACTGCAAAATATGCTCGGCTTCTGGAAAGGGGCTATGTAGCGTGGCGAGATGTGCAAGCGAGCGGTTTAAAAACTTCGCTTGAATGAGTCGTTTTTTAGACTCATGATGGCGCACTCAATACGCTGCTCGCCGACAGTTATCCGGCGAGGCAGGAAGCTGTTCGCAACTCATATCACGCTACTTTCATTTTTTATTTTTTTCATTGCCTCTTTTCCTACACCCCTTTATCTACACCCACAATAAGTTTCTAGGCATTGTAAACTATTAGTGATAAATCGACACTGAGACGAGTTTGGTTTTATATGCACCATAAAGCAGTAAGACAGTCCTTTGATACTTTAGCAAGGTATTTAATTGGAGTTGCTAAATCAGCTCTAAACTACAACCAAGCATTCTTTAAGGGAAGTTCGTGCTTTCGAACTCATTAGTCACTACACTAATGGCATTAGGCGCATTGCCTGAAATGATAATCTTAGTGATGCTCTTTCCCGGGCACCTAGTAATGAAACAAACATTCAATTTGTACAGGATGCAACATTGACACGCAATGGCACTCGCAACACAATTCATGCAACAAAAATCGGTACTCTCTTAAAATGGCATTCCACCCAGTTCGCATCAGTCTATCATTTCTTCCAAGCCTTAATTTGCTAGTATTAATTATGAGTCTTTGGCTAAAATACAACGATTCTATTCAGAATTGAACTCTGCAAGAGGAGCCTTCTAACTTATTACAATTCCATACATTGCTTTATCCTCCTCAAATCATTACATCATTTGCGCTCTATCTCGAGGCTTTGTCCGACCTCTATCCAGAGGCTTTGTCCCTAAACGTGCTTTTCATTTTTATCATAATATAGGGCAACTGGGCTTTCGCTCGACTCTCAAATCTATCTCGGATGGATTTGTATAGAAATTCAAGGTACAACGAAACAAT
Source organism: Ceratothoa steindachneri (assembly GCA_963969495.1). NCBI lineage: Eukaryota > Metazoa > Arthropoda > Malacostraca > Isopoda > Cymothoidae > Ceratothoa > Ceratothoa steindachneri. The sequence goes on from OZ018326.1 coordinate 123,837,802, forward strand.
GCCGCCTTCACACAATTCGCTGCTCAAAACCCAAGACATTTTAAGTGGTTTTCCCCTCACACAAGAATGATTGAAATTCTCTCTGACTGTTATTAGCCGCTACACCAAGTAGATAGAGGCATACGCAGAGTTGGGCAAGATCATCAACCTTGGTGATCTTGAAGATCAAGATCAGATCATCAAAAAAGTGATCTTGAAGATCCAGATCAAGATAGTGATTTTGAAGATCACTTTTCAATATCCTTTTTTAATATCCCTTTTATATGAATTGAAAAAGATCAGGTCTTGTAGAGTCAACACAAAAATATTTTGTTAATCCTTCCTCAAAAGTATCACTGCTCTAAAAATTTAAAGCAAATAATAACATTCTACATCTTTTATTGTACTTTTCATGATCGTTTTATTGGTTTGTGTCATCGATCGACCTCAGCGGCTGCTTCATATCGTTGATTCTCACTCCTTATTTTCGATATTTCGTCTGTTCAATTGATCATCGCGGTAAGAGGTTGAAGAAGTTTGCGTTGCCGCTGTCACTGCCGTCGTTGGGTTGCTCGTGATTTGGCGTCATCTTTTCGTTCGAGGTCTTTGGAATAGTCATGTGTCGCCCTTGTCGGGTCTTCGCCTCATCTTCGACATCGTCGTGCCTTCATTATCATTATATCTTTGCTGCGTTGCATCTTTATTATTGTCATATACAAAATCAATGAGGTCACATCAAGGCAAGACAATATGAATTAAGAAATTGTCATCGTCAAACCTTCACTTTAATCACGGCTTCATCATTGTTGGTCTCTCCATCATCACGTCTTTGACATCGACATACACAAACTATCGCCATTCTAATTCGTGCCTTTATATATATATATATATATATATATATATATATATATATATATATATATATATATATATATATATATATATATATATATATATATATATATTATATATATATATATATATATATATATATATATATATATATATATATATATATATATATATATATATATATATATATATATATATATATATATATATATATATATATATATATATATATGCAGGTTCTATTGAAGTCAACAGCTGTGGCAGCATTATTAATTTTGACTTATATTTTCTTAATATTTCTTACAAGTATTTTAACGGGATCTTCGAGGCGAGAAAGAACATCCGCGAATGACATTCTTTATTCCTAGGCGTCTTTCGACCGTGTTAAGTCATCTTCAGGGAATGAACAGGCATTATTGATGATGATGATGATGCAACAAGTTGAGAAATGTGTTGTAAGTATAGATAGTGGCGAAGAATATTCATAGTTTGCCCTGGTGTATAGAGCATCTCAAGCTACTTACTTTTTCTATTTCCTTTTTTGTTTCCTCTTTCGATGGTGTCAGTGTTTTAGCTGACTCTTTTGTTGATGCCCTGTTGATGTGATGCGCAGACCCAGGACTTTACCTTCGTTGGAGTACGGTTAAATTTCATCTGCGACTATGACGTCGTCTTGTTTCCGACGGTTCACTGGAAGGATCTGGAATTTCGGCGGTTGGTTTTAATTTTCCACCTTCTTTCAAAACGATTGATATTATCGATTTCGGTAGCTGTCTCCCTTGCTTGAACTCCAGCGTTCCTATAGGAACTGGGAATGATCTGAGTGACGTCGTCTACAAACTGCAGGTACATCTCATCCTCCCCGACTTGAGCAGGTAAGTCCAACGTATACCCAAGGTACAACAGCGGACTCAGACATCTACCTTGTGGAACACCCGCCTCTAGCTCGAACTCGGGTCCTCTGTTGCCCTCGATCGAAATTTGGGCTTTTCTTTCCATGATTGGGTTTAGCTGAAGGCCCAAGATCTTGAATTGCAGTTCTCTCAGCCAAACTTCATCGAAGGCCTTCTTTACATCTTGCATCACCACGTCTACGTACTTCCTCTAAGCTTTACAGTGGGCAAACTTTTCGGTAAGAAGGGCAAGGGCTGTATCAGTCCCCCTTTTCTTGCGGAAGCCGTGCTGCTGAGGGTTGTGATCTTCCAGCTCGGACAGCTGGTCTTTAGCCTCTTAGCTAGTAGCTTTTCGTAGACTTTGCCTACAAACTCGAGGAGGGACATTGGCCTGTAGTCTACCAGTTGAGCGGGAGGCTTATTCCCTTTAGGAATAAAAATGATTTTGGCCATTTTTAAACCATGGAAGGTAGCCCGTATATAGGGAAGCGTTATATATGTTAGTGATTCCCTGAATGATCTGCCAGGGGGCATGCACCAAATTGCTTTTAGTGATGCCCGTCCAGCCTGGCGCCTTTCGTTTAAAGGTTTTTACGACCGTCATGACCTCTTCGGTTGCATTTGGTCGGCCATGGTCCGCCATCTCCTTCCCTTTGTTGACGTAGGCTCGTGGGTGCGTTTGATGTATGATCTAATTAAGTTCTTCAATCAGATGGTATTCGAATTCCTGGTCGAATTCTGCATCGTCCTTAAGTGTTATTGAGAAGATTTCCTTCCAAAACGTGCGGAACCTTTCCTCCAGGATCGCCGGATCCTCTAAGTAGTCATCGCCCTCCTTAATGCGGGTCTTTCCTCTCCTCGGTAGGCCTTTTAATTTCCTTACTAGTCGCCAGAATTTATCGCTGTCACCTCGCTGTCTTCCAGATCTCAGCCTGTTGTTGGTTAATAGCCAGCTTTAGCTCATCACGCAATTGTCGTAGCAGTGAGCTTCGTTCCTGATTCGTACCTGCTCTTATGATTTCTTCATCCACCTCCCTGTGCTCCATCTGGGTTATGGAGGAGTCTTGTAACCTGTCATGGGTACACACTCGCGGTCAACTTCGGTGATGAGGGCTGTTATCCTCTCCAGCTCCGGGTCAATCTCCTCTAGAATTGCTTCGCTTAGGTAGGCTGGTTCGAATCTGCCTAGGATTCCTCCGTAGCGTTCCCAGTTGGCCGAGGCGTAGCTTTTGCGGAGAGAGACCGGAAGCTGGATCGGAGCGAGTGAGATGGTGGTCAATATCGCTATATGGTTGCTGGGAATTGTTGGTCCTGGATCGCTATTGTAGTTGAATAGGAAGTCGTCACTTGTTTGATTATGTCGGGCTTTGCTGCTGGCCAAGAGGTGATATAAGTCGGGAAATCTGGTCCAATCCTCTGGATGTTTTTCCGTCGCATAATCATTTCCAAGTTATGGCCTCTGTTGTTCGTGTTACCATAGCCAGCCGTTCGGCATCTGGCGTTAAGGTCGCTCCCAAGGAATGCCATTCTGCCGTTGCCGAACAGGACGTAGAAGTTGTTGAGGGGCAGATACGCTCTTCGAGGAGGTCGATATACCGCTGCGATCACGAGGTTGCCTATTAATGTGGGCAGCTCTATCGCCACAAATGACTCGTCCAGTTCTGGAAGGTGCCTGAATGAGAGATTCCTTTTGATTGCAACGGCAGCACTGTCAAACCTCTTGAGAATGGTACTTTGTGATAATTCTGTATCCCGGTATCTTTATTTGATAAGATGTTGTGTCGATACCGTGCTCCGTAATTAAGATGATGTTGGGGTCGAGCACACGGAATATGTTCCCATTCGCAGTTGCTTTACCCTTCCATCCATTTACTTTGAGCGTCACAATTCTCAACCTGTTGTTCGGGTTCTCCATTCTCTTTTCCATTCCTAGTGTTTCCTGGTGGTGGGACGTTTTTTTCCCGTTCCCTTTCTTCTTGTAGCCTGCCATGTTAAGCTATTCAAATGTTTCTCTGTAGAGTTTAACATTATGGTTGAAGAGGGCCTACTCGACTATTTCCTCTTCGCACTGGGCATCGTATTCTCACTTGTAATATTTCTTTTTGATACCAACGAATATTTTGTTGGCATCTCTGTCTTTTGGGAAGGGAGAATGTTCTGATGCGTAAATTGAGAGGTTAATCTCGTCCGCATCTAGAGGTCTTTTTTTACCTCCCGTTTTCTTTTTTCTCGGTGTCCATCTTTGGGCACGACCTCTGAGTCTAAGGTGTCTGTGGTATCCGAATCTTCTGTTTCTACATTCTTTTTATGTTTTATTATTGGGTTTGGGCGTATTCAGCGATCTGGCAGCAACCTCCCTTTCCTTTCTTGCTTTTATTCTCGGATTGGGTCTCTTGTTCCGTTCCTTTGGTTTCTGCTCTTGTTTATTCACTTTCTGAGTCGGTTTTGAGACCATTTGTAGTTGGAGGACATCCCCTGATGGGGGGAGGCAGGTGTCGTCCGGGAACCATATCTGGTTAATGCCGTTTTTGGCAAGCATCCGGTTTAGTTCTTTCGCGAATGTCCCAGGCTGCATTAAATTTCTGACGTGGGCATACATAATGCACGTCAGAATTTTTGTCGATTCCTCGTTTTGGATTTTGAGGTATGTGTTCTTGCTTTCTGTTTCGGAATAAGCTGCCTTTGCGACCTAAGTGTATGTTGTGTTTGATTTTTTGGTCGCCTCTTCCTTGCTTTGTTGCTGCTTCCTCCTAATCAGCTCTTCTTTTCATGGAACATGTCATTGCCATTGATCGATGGCCTTGCCCGCAGTTCGCACACTTCTCTCGAGGGCTCTGGCAGTTTTTCCAATGATGACCAGGTTTGCTGCACTTAGAGCATACCTCCTGGGGCGCCTTGCATTCGCGAGTAGTGTGTGACTCCATTTTGTAACAGCGGAAGCAGAATTGGATTGAGTGGAACTCCTTCCTCTCGATCTGCTCCCCGCTGATCCTGGCCATGGAAGTATCTCCAAAGATGATTTTTAAGACATGGGTATAGTCAGAGTTGTCCCTTTTGTTTTTAAATTTTAAAATTTCTTCTGAGAATGGCTATCTTAAGTCACCCATTGACGACTTCAAAAACTTTGTCTTTGCTCGGTCTGGTGTGACCGCTGATGGTGCGCAGCGGGACCCTGGTGGTCCCAGCTTGAGCCATCTTGCCTGATGGGGGCCCCTTGGGGAGGTAAACCACTGCGGGGTCGTTTCTTCTTCGTGGTTTTTGGGCTGGTCACCAATCCTTAAGTCCTTTTCTGTGTGTCCCAAAATTTATTATTTTGAAAATAAAGCACTTGAGGGGGGCAACCCCGCTTACCGTTGTAAGCGCGCTTCCATGACCGTGAACTGCCGGATGGAGGGATGGAGGGATGAAATGATGGTGGGCGAACCCGGGAGGCCCCTCAGATGGGTAACATGTGGCAGACTTAATGATGGGTGGTGATTAAATCAACTACCACCACCCGGGGGTACCGCCCCGTCTGGGTTTAGTTATCGATGCTGCTTCCAACTTACCCAGGGACGGTTGCGTGTACCCCTGTGGTGCTGACCGGAAATTACCCTTAGGGACTAGAGCGAACTCTTCCCCTAGAGCTTTCAGCATCGCCTCTTAACCAGGCTACCTCCGACGCCGAGTTCTACAGTGGGCTACTCATCATACATGCTTTCCTCGGCGCCCCCAATTATGCTTATCACAGAGAATGGCTTCGTTGGGACGTGGTTAGATGAATGGCAGTTCAGTTCATTTCAACTCCCCTACCGGGGCGGGGGGATGCGAGGTGGAATTAGTTCGAGATTGGTCGAATAGTCAGCGCTCTATATAAATCTTCTTCCTGAAATCCCCGTAGGAAAAAGTGAAAAAAATTCACGTTTATAGGCAGGTTGCTTTATCAGCGAATAACGTCTTCCGAGTATGCTTGCTTTATCCAATTTTTCTGTCCAGTCACAGAAATATTAAAGAATTGCTATATTATATATAGTATTTCTACGCGAACATAAGTATTACAAAAATTGGCCAATCATGGCGCGGGAAATTTTTAAGGGGAAACTAAGCGCTACAAGAAACACATAAAATTGAAAGGCTCAGATTGTATTTTACCATGTTACGGAACGCACTGAAGATACTGGAAATTAATACCAAAGGCTGGACGACGAAAAGAACTATTTGCGGAAATGTATTCAGAGAAATTGATGCAGACATTATCTTAATTTCGGAACACGGGATCGACACGAGTAGTGCAGAAATGAAAATCTGGAACTACGACGTGTTGATCACGAATTATTCGCAGGAGCGGTTCGACGGTGCCGCTATTGCAATAAAGAAAGGGATTAAATACAAACAGATAAGAAATCTAGAAGAATCCTACATCGTGATTGAGGTCGAACTCAACATAGGAAAGTTAGTCATTGCTACCGGATATCAACCGTCAAGGAGAGACGTGTTACCAATTCACACTCTCACTGGCCTATTTGTCAGAAGAGTCCCACTATATTAATGGGGGATCTGAAAGCCGGATGCCTAGAATCCGGTTACAGGACCTTCAACGGTATAGGAACAAGTACAGAAATATTGTTCAGCGAATAGGCTCCGACTTCCCCACCTTTGTCAGAGCAGGAAGTGCCAAAAAACCAGACATCTGCCTGGCAAATCGTCAGCTGCCGTTCAATTACTACATGGAACCATTCCAGGTACCATGTAGTGAGCATATAGGGATCCAACTCACTATCAACAGGAACCCTATACAAGTTCCAGCTGTAGTCAGAAAGAACTACAGAAGAGCAGACTAGACACGATACGCGCGCCTTCTCGAGGCCTACGATCCGCCCAACTTGGACGAGGCAATTGTCAAGGAGATCGACGAGGCACTCGACGACCTCAACAACCATCTTATCAACGCAGATAGGGTTTGTATCTCTAAATCCGAGTATAAGACCATCTCTACTTACATATGGACCGAATACATGAAGGATTTATACCGTGAACTGAAATTATTGTATAAAATCAATATCAGGAATCCATCAGTTCACGCAATGCAACGAAGTAAAGAAATCAAAGAAGAACTCAACCAGTTGATCCCGAACAACATTGGAGACGATGGGATGATGCGATCGATAGTCTCGATCACGAAGCAATTCCAAGGATTTTTGGAAAAAAATCAGAAATCTCAAAGGATCGACTGGGAAGAAGAAGATCGAGTTAGAAAAAGAAGATGGAAACATCGAAACGGAAGAAGGAAGAATTGAAGAGATATTCCGGTTATTGGGAAAAAATCTTCAGCATAATTGAGGAGTAAAACGAAAACTATGACTAGAGGTTGAAAGCATCATCATAGACGAGCTTAATGAACAAATACACAAGACGCACCTTTACCACCAAGTGGATAGACAGCGCGACGGAGACGCCAAGATTACCGAAGAAGAACTACTCGGCGCGCTCCGCTCATTCCAACAAAAAGCCCCAGGACAATCGGGGGGATGAAAAGAATATATAACGCCTGTCTGAACACGGGATACTTTCCAAATGCTTATAAAACAGCTAAGATGATTTTCTTGCCTAAGCATGGAAAGGACCCAACGTTGAAGGAGAGCTACCGGCCAATTTCACTTCTAGAATTTGGCGGGAAGCTCTTCGAGAAGATCTCCAACCAAAGACTGGTATCTCACCTGGAGGAGAACTCCCTCTTCAACCCACAACAATTCGGGTTTAGTCAGAAACGAAGTACGGAGATGGCGATTAATGACATCACGGAAAAGTTAGCCCAAGCAAAACTGGAAAGAAATTACGTGAACATGTTTGTCGGGATGTATCAAAAGCGTTTGATAAGGTGTGGCAACGGGGAATGCAGTACAAGATCTTACGACTGGGCCTAAGTGAAAACTTAGAAAGAACTCTCTGTGAGTATGTCATGGAGAGAGCGGCGTATGTCAGTTTAGGGTGCACGGACGAACCAAAGTTTTCCCTCACTGCGGGCCTCCCGCAGGGCATGTGCCTGTTTCCCACTCTCTACTTGATTTACACCGCTGATGTCCCAGCCCTTGTAAGCCCCACCTACTTTAACATTCAATTCGCCGATGATTTCAACTAGATAATCACTTGTCCAGCGAGTAATGTGCCGTGTTAATCTCGTATAACAGCAGCAGAAATTGAAAACCTTAACACTTACGAGGCCCGGTGGAAGATCCGCACCAACCAGGAAAAGTTCAAAGTAGCCCCCATAGGCAGGCGACTACTTTACGACATCAGGGTGGGGGATAGACGTTATCCCTACACCACGGAGTGCAATGTACTCGGAATGAAGATTACTTAAGCCCGTGACAAGAAGTACGTCCAAAAGAGAATCACCAAAGCCACTGCTGCAGTAAAAATTCTATACATGCTTAGAAATCTTTGTGAAATCAATAAGAAAAATATCTACAGTGCACTTCTAAGATCGACGCTGCTGTACCCCGATTCTGCCCTCTCATGTGTCTCGAAGACACAAAAAAGGAAACTACAACTTGTGCGGAATAAATGTATGTACCTAATTACAGGTACACTGAGGCGAGAAAGAAGACGCCAGAAAGAGCTGAACCGGGAGGCGGGGATAAGTCCCATTAACGTTGTCATAGAAAAACGGCAAGGAATATGCAGGAAATGGTTAATCGAGAATTGGACGATGATATCGTCCAAATGGTTAACAAGAATAGAAGAGGCATAAGTCACGCCAGATTTCCAAGCTCCGCTGGGCTTTTAGCTAGCGGGGCAGAAGTGTCGTTCTACGCATTAAAATAAGAATGTATTTACCCAGACCAAAGAAACTGACCAAGAAAAAAAGATTACCCAATTATGAAACCACTGATTTATACAAGAATTCACCGATAAAGACCCTAAGAAACCGAAGAAGCCATCCACCCTCCCCCCAAAAAAGACATGATTTACACTCACTACATAATATAAAAAAAACAAAGACACTAAACACAACACTGAAGTGATTAGAGTAATTTATTTCTAAAACAGCAAAGGAGCATATCATACCCAAGAAAATTTATTTTTTGAAGACAAATGGCTTGAACGCAATATTATATAAACTAACTCAAAGACAACAAAGGAACCACAAAACAAAAAAATATTTAAAAAGCGATAGGCCTGATCACCAGGCTCTTAGCATCTCTTTGCGCCCTACCACACTTCTTTCTCTTTTCACTACTTGTCTATTTTCCGCTATCTGCCCCCACACCCTTTCTTTATCGCCTACCCACACCTACACTCTTACAACAATTCAAATTCAAATTCAAGTCTGACTATTTGTCTTCTCGATCTAGTTCTCTGGCAAAGGAGTCAAAGGAAAATGAGATTTTGAAAACGTGCTTCCTTTAACTCGGTCAACTCGGAGACGCAGAGATGTCGGGAGTATGGTTTTCGGCTGAAGTTGCACGTTAATGGCCGGTTTCTTCATTTGAATAATGGCGGCTTCGGCCATCCGCATCTTCTGCGGTTTTGCAGTCTCAGGATGATAGAGGTGTCCTCATTCAGTTTTTCACAGGTTAGGGTAGTGCCATGAGAGTGGGCGTGTTTTTTAATTGTGCCATCTTCAAGATGAGCTGTCAGTCGCCTTGACAGGGTTGTGGAGGTTACGCCGATGTACTTTGAATTGCGGTGTTCTCAGTCACCGACTTTGCACGAATATTTGTACACGATGTTAGTCTCCTGGAGTTCGCTCGTCGGAGGGAGACAGCTGTTCTTCATGATGCAACTACTTGTTTTTTGGTCTTGTAGTATATAATTAGATTAATATCCGTATTAAGGTCGGTTGGGCTCACGTTACGATGGAGAATGGCTTTGAAAGCCTTTTCATCTTCACGGTAGCCGGTGTTCATATGGGCCTTGTAATAAAGGTCGATATTATTCTTCTTCGGAGTAGACCTGACGCCAGGACCAGCAGCCAAGTTCATTTTCTCTTTCGTTAACAATGGCTACCTACAAGAATCCATCTTTTAGGTTTTTTTCTTCCATGTGGGGACTGTCGGTGAACTGGATTTTCAGGACGTCTTGTGAGGCAGGATTAGGCGGGCGCCACAGCTTCTTGTTAGTCTCGTTCTTCAGCAGGAGGCGATTCAATTTAGAAAAAGTGCCGGGATTTGCCAGGTTTTTCAAGTGGGCAAAAATGACCATGGCCATTATGTCCCTGCCCTCGCTTGACATCACCAGCTTCGACGCCGTGATTCCATGATTATGTTGCTTCCGCGAACGACTTTTCCTTTGCCTCCTTTTCCATTTTGGACTGTTTCCTCTGCCCGAATCGCTTCCTTGCGGATGGGACACTTCATGGCTAGCGCTCTGTGTTCCCCTCCACACATTGTCTCCACTCGTGACCAGACTGAGCACAGTTGGAACACGTAACTTCTATTTCTTTGCATTTACGCGTCGGGTGCTTCTGTAGCAGCATTACCTTGAACGTATTCCTCTGCCTCGATTTGCCCTGAGGCCACTCGAAGGCCTAAGCCTAGGAGGCCTTGCTTCTTGGCCCTCTCAGCAATCCCGATGGTCTCGAAGACGATTTTGACAATTCCGTTTCATAGTCAGCCAATCAGATGAACTAACATGGTCGAAAGACTTCTAGGAATAAAGAATGTCATTCGCGGATGTTTTTTCTCGCCTCGAAGACCCCGTTAATAAACTTGTAAGAAATATTTAGAAAATACAAGTTAAAATTAATAACGCTGCCACACATGTGGACTTCAATAGAACCTGCATACAACATGGCCTTTAAACTAATTATATATATATATATATATATATATATATATATATATATATATATATATATATATATATATATATATATATGTTGAGGATAAATCCGAAAATGAGACATGTAAAATTTCTCATTTAATTAAATACAACGTTTCGGGTACCTTACCCATCTTCTGGTCTATAAGATAGATTTAGAACAAGTTTAAAATTACGAAACTTATAATGCACACAAGGATTAGAAATACATTATTTAGTTAATTGAAATTTTGACAAATCGTTTGAAAACTATTGAAACTTTAGATATGGATCAATTATGGGTACTTTAAATATGGATAAATATAACACTAGTTAATGCATTTATTGGTTGACACAGATATTAGTCACTTAATGAAGCAGAAATAGTAATAAATTATTTAATCAATTGAAAATGTGAAAAAATCATTTGAAAACTGTTGACACTAAATATAGGTGCTATAAATATAAAATACTAATTGGAGCAATTGATTGGTACACAAAAATATTAGTCACCTTTAGTGGACGGCAAAAGCGGAGAGACTGAGGAAAGATTATAGAAGGAACCGATTAAGGAATGGTAGGTTGTGAACAATTTTGAGTGATTTATGAAATGAGAAGGGAAAAAGCAGTTGAATCAGAATTTAAACTGGGATTTAGTTGTTTTATAAATAATGATTCGAGAATGCGCAGGGAAGTGGAGTCCTTTGCATGTCCTATAATTTGAAATTTTTTGTGGGAAATTTCTGTCTTACATTTAATTGAATGATCTCGAATGGGAGAAGTTTTTTTTTTGGTCAAGGTGGAGCCAGTTCGAGAGCTATTACCAAGATGAGAACAGACCCTAGCCCCAAGTGAGCGAACAGTGCTGCCAATGTAGATCCCCTGGTGGCACCTGGGGCAAATGAATTTCTAGACAACTAAACAGCTCATTTCAGGTGGGAGTCTGTCTTTAGTTCTGAAAAATTGTCCAATATGAAAGTTGTTAAGGAAAACTATTTTAAAGTTGGTACGAGGGGTGGTCAATAAGTTTTGCGAATTGGTAGGGCAAAACAGAGGAAGGGGGATGGCTGTTTATGGGGGTGTTAGGACAAGTTATGACAAGTCAGGACCTGCAGCCGCATGCTCCTGCCTCGTCTATTTAAGAAGTAGTAGCTGATCGCAGATCGTCAGTCACAAATTTTTCAACAATGGAGAAGGTTGAGCACCGTGCAGTGATCAAACTTTTGACCAAGGAAGACAAGAATGCAAAAAGAGATCCATGAACGCATGGTTGCAGTGTACAACGACACCGCCCCTTCCTATGCAACCATTGCTCGCTGAGATAAGGAGTTCCGCCATGGTCGTGAATCCCTTGAAGATGACCCCCGTCCAGGACGCCCGTCAGACGTGACCAACGACGACAATGTGGCCCGTGTGAAGAGGATGATCCTCGAAAATCGACGGATGAAGGTCGAGGAAATCGAGCGAGAACTAGGAATATCACATGGAAGTGTTATCAACATCATCCACGACAATTTGGCCATGACCAAGGTCTCTGCCCGTTGGGTCCCTAGAAACCTCACGCCCCATGATCGACTTCAACGTCGTCAAAGTCCACAAAGCCAGAGTTGCACAAGCTGCCCTGCGCCAGTGCGGATTCGAGGAGCTCAACCATCCCTCCTACAGTCCAGATCTGGCCCCTAGCGACTACTTTTTATTCCGCTCAAAGCTGCACTGCGTGGACGCCGGTTTTGGGACGATGAAGATGTCCAGCTCGCCGTCTAGGAGTGGATTGAACAGTAGTCGGGAGATTTCTGGTTGTTGGGAATTCGAAGCCTCAGGGACAAGTGGCGCAAGTGCATTGAAGTCGAGGGTAGTTATATTGAAAAATAATAAAACAATTTTCCTCATATCTCGTTTCCTTATATCCGAATTGCAAAACTTATTGACCGCCCCTCGTATGTGTGTAAAATCTTTTCAAAAGCTTATTAAGTTTTCGGCGTAAGGGTAGGTTGAGTGGGCCAATATCAGGGAGAAGACAATAGCGGACATCCTTGGGGACAGAGGAAATTTGTTGTGGAGGATGGTATATTTTATCAAAAAATTGACGGATACATTTTTGTACAAGTGAGGGCTGGAAACCATTCCTTTGAAAATAACCCATAAAAAAACTGAATTCTGAATGAACAAGAAAATAATCAGATGAAAGCTGAAAGCCACGGTGAAGGAGGGTTTTATGTTGTTGATCTTATATACAATATCAGAAAAACTGTAAAAGTTCATGCCGAGACCAAAAAAGGAGGATTTACGGTAGATGAAAGTGGTAAAGTTGGGCGAGAAGCGGGATATGAGAAAATCCAAAAATGGTAATTTTCCATCTTTTCCTTTATCAATTGTGAATTTTATATTGGAATGGTTATGATTCAAATAATCAAACGACGGTAAAATATCAGTTTCAAAGCAGGAGGGCATTCTCGCAAAGCAACTTCTCCAAAGTTGGACATAAAAATGTCAGCAAGAAGAGGACCCATGGGGAAACCCATTCCAAAACCATCAACTTGTTGATAGATGGAGTTGTTAAACAGAAAACAGTTGTCTCTAATGGTTAGTTCAAGAACAGACCGTAAAAGTGACGGTGTGAATTTATGAAAGGTCAAATCCGGTTCTGGAAAGGCCTTTTGGATGATTAGGTCTATGGTTTCATTTACGGGGATATTTGTAAAAAGGGAGACGACATCAAAGCTACACAAAAAGTGAGGACCAGGAAGTTTCAAGTTCCTTAATTCTTCAGACAGAGAATAACTATTGTTAACTTTGTATTGATTAATGTTTAAAGGGTTAAGTAGAGGTACTAGATATTTAGCCAACTTGTAGGTTGCCATTGGGTATACCGCTAGTATAGGGCGGAGGGGAACATTAGGCTTGTGGATTTTGGGAAGGCTATACAATTGAGCAACCGAGAGTGGAATTGGGAAAATTGTTCGAAAATTCAAACAAACGCGGTCGATGGCAGATATGAAAACGCCATTGCGTGCTCGTTTACGCCGTTCAGCTGAAAACATTGCTGCAGTGCGCGAGAATGTGGCCGAAGATCCAGATACCTCTATTCGTCATCGCGCGCAGAAATTGAACCTCTCCACAACAACGTTACATCGAATTTTGACAAAAGATTTGTCTCTAGACGCTTACAAAATTCAATTGACACAAGAACTGAAGACTGCTGACCATTTGAAGCGCCGTACATTCGTCAGTTGGGTGCACGAGCAAAGAGGGGCCGATGATGATTTTTCGCAAGAAATCATCTTTAGTGATGAAGCCCATTTTCATCTTGGTGGATTCGTTAATAAGCAGAATTGTCGCATTTGGGCTGATGTAAATCCCAGGAAGATTGTTGAAAAGCCACTGCATCCACAAAAGGTCACTGTTTGGTGTGCATTCTTTGCTGGCCGAATTATTGGGCAGTATTTCTTCGAAAATGATGCCGGGAATTCTGTTACGGTGACAGGCGAGCGATACCGTGCCATGATAACCAACTTTTTATGGCTTGAATTAAATTCTATGGATGTCGAAGATTTGTGGTTTCAACATGACGGCGCTACATGTCACACAGCCAATGCAAGAATGGCTTTATTGAATGAGAAGTTCCCAGGTCGCATCATCTTTCGAAACAGCGAGGTCAATTGGCCACCACGATCGTGTGACTTGACGCCTTTAGGTTTCTTCCTTTGAGGTCATCTCAAAAGTAAGGTCTATGCCAACATGCCAACAACAATTCAACAGCTGAAAGATGAGATAATAAGGCATATTGGTGAGATCGAGGAGCAACTATGCAGAGACGTCATCAAAAATTTTAACCATCGAGTGGAGGCGTGCCGCCGAAGCCTTGGCGGATATTTAGGCGTTATTATTTTTCACACATAATGGCCATGACTCAAATAACATGATCCAATAGTGGAATCAATAAATTTTCACCAATTTTTA